>BCLH01000724.1:105973-122122 GCA_001602315.1 Zoysia pacifica
CTCTTGAGTATTCTATCATTTATTAAATTGGTGTCACTGTTGACTTCTAAAACAACATCGAGTATTCATTATATTCAAAAACTTGATGCCTATAATATAGTTTGTTAAAATTTATTATATCTTTAAAATTATTTGAATCACAACTTATAAATTTTGAAATTTAAATTATTTTTTGAATAAGATAGATAATCAAGTTTATATTAGAAATCAACGTCGGCAATAATTTAGGAACAGACGAAGTATTCATTAACAATGGGAAATAGTTTTGGGTCGGGACGATGACCTACTCTCTCAGTTTTTAAAATGATGTCGCAGTTGATTTTTACAATTAACTTTAACCATTCGTCTTATTAAAAAATTGCTCAAATGTGTAAATTTTAAGTTGTGATGCAAATAACTCTAATGATAAATCAAATTATATCAAAATATATGAAATTTATCAATTTTTTTGAATAAAATAAATGGCCAAAGTTAAATTTAAAAATTGACGATGACATCAATTAAAAAACAGAGGGAGTATACAACAACAGGAGAGTAAAAAGTTTTTTTATTTTGGATGTTGAACAGTACTCACAAGAGAATATAAACAGATTGGAAGAGATAGTGTAATGATCACGCAAGAGAGGCATAGGAGAAACCAACGTATCTCTCTCGTTTTTAAGATTAGAATTCGCAGTCATTTATCATTCCGCGTGAGAAAGTCAAAAGTTTAGTGTCTTTATTGTTTCACATAAGAACAATCTAATTCTAGGTGTGTTTAGATTGCAACCTTTAATTACTTTAGCAAATATTGGTGCGTCTTCAAAATTTGATTAGTATTTGCTTTGGAGCCAAAAATTGGAAAGCCAAATGAAATTTGACAATGTCTGTAAGAAACCTTAGCGTCAACTCGGACGAGCAATCTGCTCTCGCGCCTTTGCTCTTTCGCCAAATTGTTGGAGCAACGTGTCCACTCAACAATGGCTACAGGAGTTACGAATTTGTTGATTAGTTAGATTTAAACTATTTTATTACTCAAATGAGATCTTATTTGATAAGATTTTACGCTTAAATATTTTTTATGTCATATAAATCTCACATGTCATCAAAACACTTTTTTACCAATAAATTGGTAATATAAGAAATTTGATAAAATCATGATCCAAATAACATTATTTTACTATATTTTAGTATCGTCCACTAGTTTGGTAACTCTAAACTTTGGTAAGTTAATCAAACACACTTTTAGTGATCAAATATCTGGTATAAAATCTTTTTAATTATAAATTGACATGGTTGATTTTTAATATTATCTTTTATTATTTATTTTTTAAAAAATATAATGAATACTTATATTTTATTAAAATATGAAGTAATTTGAATCACGACTAATATCACGGAGGAAACCAATGTAACCACGGATGCGGCTTCTCTCCTCCTGATCTCTCCTCCCATGCCTCTCTTAACAGCTGTCAAATTCTGATTGGTTTCGTCTTTTTAAGTGGACCCAGCTCAAACGGAATGAATGACGGCAGCTTGGGGTTGCTTCTGAGTTCTGTCGTTGGTAGAGAACAGGAGATGATGGAGGCCAACCATCGCCTCCGACCACGGAGTCCCGCAGACCGAACAACCATTTGCATACGGAGAGCTATACCGCCATCACCTGCGTGCTTAGCGACGATGAGCCGCCGCCGCCGGGTCCGTGCTCGACCACGGCGAGCCACCTGCCTGCGTGTCCACGGAGACCCGCTGCTGTCGCATCCATGTTCGGTCACCGCAAGTCACCCCTGTCGCCTGCTTCCTCAGCCATGGACAGCCGTTGCATCGCGTCAGTGCTCGCGGCCTCGGCGAACCACCGCCGTTGCTTCCGTGCTCGTCCACGGCGAGCCGCCCCCGTCGCCCCTGCTGTCTCGGCCACGGCAAGTCGCTGTCGTCGTGTCCCATGCCTGGCCATGGCGAGCTGTCCTTGTCGCATGCTTGCTTGTCGACGGAACGAAGAACCGTTGCCGTCGCGTCCGTGCTCGACCAGGGCGAACCACTGCCGTCGCGTCCCGTGCTCGAGCACGCAAGCCGCCGCCGTCGCGTCCGTGCTCGGCCACAGCAAACCGCCGCCATCGCGTCCGTGTGCGGCCACGGCGAGCTGTCGCCGTCGCGTCCCATGCTCGGCCATGGCGAGCTGTTGCCGTCGCAACTGTGCTTGTCCACGGCTCACCTTCGTGCTTGGCCACGACTGTGGAGCTGTGAAGCAGTGGAGGATTTTTTTCGATTGGAGTTGTGGATGATTTGGACGCAGCAAGCCAGCAACTGAGGAAGATGCGTTGGCAGTTGGCCCTCGGGCCGTTTGTTAACACCGTGATCATCCATGTAACCACACTGTTTGCCGCGGCTAGCTTGCTACAGCTAGTTGTACTGGTATTAATTGATGCGTAATTAAGAAATGATTTGTCTTTTTCGGCGTGCTGTGGCGGTAGGAATCAATCGGCCAGAGGGCCCATTGTTTTCCCTTTTCTTCCGTGTTTTCTTTTGCTTTCGCCTGCCTCTCTTTTCTCATCCGTCTTCTCTCTTTTGTTTTTTTTTTTAAATCTCTCGTGCTGGGAAAAAAGGGTGCCGTCTTTGCCTCTTTGGACGGACACGGAACGGTACAATACTTCCGGGACCGCGTGGCAGAGATAGGTCGAGCGCGGGTGGCACGTGACCGAGATGGACGCGCGCGCGGCCAGGGACGCGCACGCGGAGATGGAAACGGACGGGGGCTGGCTAGTGGGTCCGGGCCGACCAGGAGGCCACGATTCCAGGGAGCGTCACGTGACCACGCCGGGCGCGGAACACGTGCGGGCCCCACGAAGGGGTTCGGTTTCCGAGGATGCGGGGGAGCAGGGAGCGTTCCCGCGTCGATTGCCCAGCCGCTGCTAGGCAGGGCCCACGCTGGGACAGGCGGGAGGAATCGATTGACAGATCGCGCTGCTGTGCTGGGAACTTGGGACGGGAAATGGGATAAATTTCGCGCGCGGCCGGAGTGGTCGGGGGCGCCGCCGGAGAAAAAGCCGGCCGCCCACGCACACAGCACAACCAGCTAGGCCTCCTGTATGTATACGGTTGGGTAGTGTACTTCCAATATTTACAGACTCGATCTCTATATAAATGCTCATCTATAAACTACGGCACGCATCCCGTCTACTACCCACGAATGATTCCGTTCCGTCAAAAACATCTCGACCTCAGGCATTGTAACCGCGCAAACGTCTAAGCCTAACCAATGAAAGATCAAAGCTACGCGACAATAAGATTCAACTCACCAATGTTTAGAAGCTAATACTCTGACACGACCTCCGAGGGTCGGGCAACGTTTTAATAACCAACCACTGACAGCCGTAGAGATTCTTGTCAATGTACAGTAGAAGGTAAAGCAACTTTGCCGAGAGGTAAATCGTTTCAGAAGTTGATAAAGCAGCCAAGCGATAGGTAAAACAAAATAAAAAAGTGTCATTTGTCCCCTACGACTAAACAAAGGACGTACGAAGAACACCGACTAATTATATCAGTGCCAGTGGGCGCCGAGCGACCAACTCAAGCGACGATCGATGCCTCACCTGGCGGAGGTCCAGCAGATTCCGTAGGCGCTAAGTTGATGCTCCCGGTCCGACCTAAAAAAAAAGTACTCTGAGGCACAGACAAGCGAGAGAGTGAAGACAAGACAGAACAAGAGAAGAAAAAAAGAAGAGAACAAGTGAAGTTAGCCAAGTTGTATTCAAGCCACCTCACTGAAACCACATCCACCCACGTGACGTAGGGTTCTTGATCGAGCCAAGGCCCTTCCGCATTATACTCGTGTTATTGAGTTTATACGATTTGATCTCTTTCGTCCGTGTACGTAAGGTATTACGTCTCTTGGCGGTTCGAACCAGATTAATCTTTGAGTCTCTTTCGTACATTAGGCCATTTGAATATGAATAGCGCACGAATGCTCTATTCAATTACATAAATTTTACTGTATCAATAGTCAAAACACCGACAGTTTGCGCGTCAGAAAGGGGTTTTTGTTGTACGTTTTCGCTTCGCTTTTCGATGACTTCGATTTTCGCTTTGGTGGAAGAGTCCTCGATCTCTCGCCTGTTCTTCAGGGGTTTTGCCGTTGCCATCACTTAGTGACAACGGCGGCGATGCTTCACCTTCGCTGTTGGCTAGATCTTCCGCTTCGGAGCCTAGATTTTGTTGCTGACAACGGCGGCGAGCTTCACCTTCAGACCCCATGCAAGCGCCGTTCGCCTCGCCGTCGTTCACCTCATCGTCTACCTCATGATTTGTTGGGCCATGACCCGTCCCGTGAGTGCTTCACGCTACTGCCTAACAAGGCTGCGGAGGTCGATACCCTTCGGCAAGGCTCTCGATGATGACTCTTCTCCGCACCGTCGCGCTCTTTCTGTTGTCGAAGACGCTCTCTGGCGCAAGCTTGCTTCCGAGGGCGATGGCCAGGGCAAGAGCCCGAGCCCGGTGCACTTATCAGCAGATAATGAATGGCGGCATGCCCGCCTTCGACACGCTGTATGAGAATCTAGCAACGGCGGCTTACGTCCTCTACGAGCCCACCACATCCGACAATCTCATGCTCAAGGAAACTTACTACAGTCTACACGTATACCTCGACGGCGTGCTTCAACAACCTGAACCCTCGCTTCGTCAGCCCTCAGCGGCGCACAGCACCCTCCGGTTGAGCGCCGACCGTCAGAGTTCGGCCCGCGACAGTTGCTGCGGTGGGACTGAGACGCACGATCCTTACCCTTCGGCTAGCAACGTTCGCCAGCGCCTCGGGGAGCACCATGATGCTCGTCACACGATCGACGCGCGGAAGCAAGCCAGAAGCGAGTGCTTCGCCGAGTCCAGGCGAGAGCGGTCTCCCGACCGTCGCCGCCGTCCGTCGTCGCCGTCGGCGTAGCTATGACCATGTTCGGAGTCTCAGTCCTGATGAGGTTAGGCCCCGAGCGTTCGGGTCCCACATCTAAAGAGCACCTTTTTCTCAGAGATTCCGCGCTCCGACCAACATCATCTGATACACTGGTGAGACCAACCCTGCCCACTGGCTCGAGGATTATCGTCTTGCGTACAGAGCCAGTGGTGTCGATGACCTATTCGTCATCCAGTACCTGCCACTCTTCCTATCCAATTTGGCCAGGAGGTGGCTCGAGAATCTTCTTAGGGACAGCATTCACGATTGGTTCGACCTCCGCCACGCCTTCATCGGTAACTTTTAGGGGACCTACACCCGTCCGAGTAACTCCTGAGATCTGAAAAACTACAAGCAAAACCTCGACGAATCGCTTCGTGACTAAATCCAACGCTTTTCGCAAGCGAAATGAACTGCTCGACGTGAGCGACGCCGACGTGATCAACGCCTTCACCAGCGGCACGACGTCCAAGGCGCTCGTCCACAAGCTAAGGTGTAAAAACCCTCGAACGACACGCGCCCTTCTCGACATCACCACTACCTTCGCCATCGGGGAGAAGGCTGTCCAAGCCAACTTCGACTGGGATCAGACCAAAGACAAAGAGAAGTCCTAGGCCGATCACAAGAATGACAACCACTCTGACTGACGCTCCGACCGCAAGGACGGTCGACGGGGGCGGCTCGAGTAGCAAGAAGCAGAAGAACCACCGACATGACGAGGAGTTCGTGGGCGTCACCGAGCGGCTGTCCCAACCTCAAGCAAAGAAGCCGATCGACCACAACAACCACTTTGAAAAGATGCTCGACAAGATCTGCCTCAGCCACGCAACCCCCGTCAAGCACACCTTGCGAGATTGCCACCTCATGCGAGTTTTCTACGGAGGTCATTTTCGACCCGACTCCAGTCAGCCTCAAAATCCCAACTCTCCCGCGAAGGAGGCTGAAGGAAATGCCGACAACGCCTTTTCCAAGCCGAAGGACTGCCTGATGATCCTCGGCGAGCAAGTGACTTACGAGTCACGGCGCCACCAGAAGCAGACATGGCGGGGGGTCAATCTCACCGACCCCGCTGTGCCCACCTACCTCAAGTGGTCAGAGGCGCTGATCACTTTCGACAGATCCGACCACCTCGACTACGTGTCTCAGCCGGGGCGCCTGCCCTTGGTGCTCGATCCGATAATCGACACCACATGTCTGACTAAGGTCTTCATGGATGGAGGCAGCGCCCTCAACATCCTCTACATCGACACCTTCAAGGCCAAGAAGCTCTCAGAGTCCGACCTCCACCCGAGCAACGTTCCATTTCATGGCGTCATCCTCGGGGTAGTGCGGTGCCCTTGGCTCGGATCATCTTGCCAGTCACCTTCGGCGACCGCAACAACTTCAGGACGGAGAAGCTCATCTTTGAAGTGGTTGACTTCTCCGGCGTCTACCACGCCATCCTCGACCGACCTGCCTATGCCAAGTTCATGGCCGTCCCCAGTTATATCTATCTCAAGCTCAAGATGTCGGGGCCCAAATGCGTCATTACTATGACATCTCGTTTCAAGCATGCTCTTGCCTGCTAGCAAGAAAGCTATGAGCTGGCTGTCGCTCTCGCAGGTTTGGCCCAACTGGAAGAGGTCCGCAAGTCCCAGGTGCCGACAACAACTCTCGACTCTAAGCCTTCAACCTCTACGTCCTTCGAGCCGGCCGACGACTCCAAGAAGATCCTCTTTGACAGCACCAACCCGACCAAGAAGGCCAGTATTGGGACAGCGCTTTCTGACATATAGGAAAGCGCGCTCGTCGACTTTCTCATCTAAAATCGAGATGTCTTCGCTTGGGCACCGTTTGATATGTCAAGCATTCTGAGGGAGGTCGCTGAGCACTCTCTAAACATCATTCCCGGCTCTTGACCGGTGAAGCAACAACTTCGACGCTTCGACAACGAGAAGCGTCGCGCCATTGGGGAGGAGATCGCCAAGCTGCTTGATGCTAAGTTCATCAAAGAGGTCTACCACCTTGAGTAGCTGGCCAACCCTGTAATGGTTAAGAAGAAGAATGAGAAATAGATAATGTGTGTTGACTACACGAGTCTCAACAAAGCATGCCCAAAAGATCTGTTTCTTTTGCCGCGCATGGATTAGGTGGTCGATTCCACCACTGGCTGCGAAACCCTTAGCTTTCTTGATGCGTACTCCAGGTACCATCAGATATCCATGCGCGGCTCCAACCAGCCGGCTACGTCGTTCGTTACGTCCTTCGGCTCGTTCTGCTACGTCACCATGCCCTGCGGCCTCAAGAATGCCAACGTCACGTATCAGCGTTGAATGCAGAAGTGCTTCTATGACCAGCTGGGTCAGAATCTAGAGGTCTATGTCGACGATATCATCATCAAGACTCGGCAAGCGGCCGGTCTCATTGAGGGCCTGCAGTAAACCTTCGCCAACCTCCGGAAGTCCCGCATCAAGATCAACCCCGAGAAATGCATCTTTGGCGTCCCCACCGGCAAGCTCCTCGGGTTCGTCATCTCCGAGCGCGGCATCGAAGCCAATCTCGAGGTGATCGCCGCCATCCGCAACCTCAAGCCCATCAACAACGTCAAAGGAGTCAAGAAGCTCACTGGGTGCCTAGCGGCTCTCAGCCGTTTCATCTCCCGACTGGATGAGAAGGACATGCCATTTTACCGACTCCTTCGAAAGTCCAACCGCTTCACCTATACCGTCGAGACCGCCTTTGAGCAACTGAAGACTATGCTGTCTTCTCTGCCAGTCTAAACCTCGCCGACCCTTGGTGAGCCACTACAACTCTACATTTCCGCAAGCACTAAGGTCGTCAACATTGTCCTTGTCATTGAGCGACCGGAGTAGGGTCGGGCTTTGAAGGTTCAGCGGCCCGTCTACTTCATCAGCGAGGTGCTCATTGATGACAAGACACGGTATACTCAATTGGAGAAGCTACTCTACGCGATTCTCATCACCAGCCGCAAGCTTCGCCACTACTTCGACAGCCACTCCATCCGAGTGGTGAAGAGCTTCTCTTCTCGAGAAGATCATCAACGGCAAAGACGTGGTTGGGCGCATCGCCACGTGGGCTGTAGAGCTGATGGGCCACAGCATCACCTACGTGCCTCGGCAAGCCGTCAAGTCTCAGATCATCACCGACTTCATCGCTGAGTGGACTGAGGCACAAGAACCACTAGATCCCGTCGACCTCGAGCACTGGACTATGTTCTTCGACGACTCTTGCCGACTGAAGGGCTCGGGGGCTGGCGACGTTCTCATCTCTCCCAAGGCAGACAAGTTCTGGTACGTACTGTAGATCCACTTCTCTGCCTTCAACAATGCTGCAGAATATGAAGCCTTGCTACATGGCCTTCGAATGGCCATCACCCTCGACGTTTGACGGCTCTACGTCAAGGGCGACTCTGAGCTTGTCGTAAATCAAGTCATGAAGATATCAAGCTGTCGAGACCCCAAGATGTAGGATTACTGCTAGAAAGTTTGCAAGCTCAAAGACAAGTTCGACGGGCTCGAGCTCCATCACGTTCTACGCCGCGACAACGAAGCGGCCGACACCCTCACTCGGATTGCCTCGAGGCGGGATCCGGTCCTCGACGACGTCTTCTTCGAAGTCCTCTCCAAGCCATTGATCAAGCTCAAAGATGATGCCGCCGACCCGCAGGTCGAGATGGCACTTGGCAAGCAGACTCTGACCCCTGGGGCAAGAATTATGGCCATCATCCCCGACTGGTCATAAGATATGTACGCCTTCCTACAAGACGGCACATTTCCAGCCGACACAAATGAGGTCCGACAGGTCTCGCAGCGAGCCAAGGCCTACGTTATCATCGATGATGAACTCTACAAGCGGAGTCCCAGTGGCATTGTCTAGTGCTGCATCCCTCAGGCGTAGGGTCTCCATCTCCTCGACGACATTCACTCAGACATTTGCGAGCATCACGCCACTTCGAGGATCTTGGTTGGGAAAGTTTTTCGTCAAGGGTTTTACTGGTCCACAGCAGTCTCCAACGTCGAATAACTCGTTCGCTCTTGCAGAGGCTATGAGTTCTACGCCTGACAGATACATCTACCGGCCCAGAAGCTCCAGATGATTTTGATCACGTGGCCCTTTGCGGTCTAGGGACTCGTCATCCTCGGGCCTTTCCAACCAGCACTCAGGGGCTTCACCCACCTCTTCGTTCCGTCGACATGTTCACCAAGTGGATCGAGGCAAATCCGACCCCCTGCATCAGCTCCGCCTGGACTGTTGAGTTCATCCGCGACATCGTCTGCGGCTTTGGAGTGCTACACTCCATCATCACCGACAACGGTACGTATTTTACTGGTATCGTCTTCTAGGAATTTTGCGAGGAGTACCACATCAGGCTCGACTTCGCCTCCGTCGCCTATCTGAGGACCAACGGTCAGGTCGAGCGTGCCAATGGGATGGGGTGCAAGGATTGATGCCTCGGATCTACGACTTCGTCAGGCAAGTGGCCGGGCGGTGGGTCAAAGAACTCCCGTCCGTGTTGTGGGGCTTACGAACGACCCTCAACAGAACTACAGGGTTCACCCCCTTCATGACTTTCAGAGCGAAAGCTATGCTGCCGACTGACCTCGACTATGACTCTTCAAGGGTCCGAGCCTACAACGAAGAAAAGTCGAAAGCGGCGCGGCAAGACGCCTTGGATCAGCTGCACGAAGCGCATGACGTCGCCATTCTACAATCGGCCAAGTACCAGCAAAGTCTGCGATAACTGCACGCTCGACGCGTCAAGGGTCGGACCTTCAACCTCGGTGATCTTGTGCTCAAGAGAGTGCAAGACAAGACCGACCACCACAAGCTATCACCCCCATGGGAGGGTCTTTATGTAATCAAGAGGGTCTTAAGGTCCGGCGCGTACAAGTTAGCGACCGAGAGCGGCAGGGAGCTATCCCATGCCTAGAAATTTGAGAACTTACGTCGTTTCTACGCATAATAAAATCAGCTATGTTTCTATGTATTTTCTTTTTTCACTAACTATGTTTTGGCGGTGAAGCGTAGCCGACTCGTCTACCCTTCACTACTCGGGGGCTAATCTCAAAGTCTCCACTTGAGGGCCGGAACGATCGACCCCTGCGCATTCGACCCCTCAAGCTTCGTGCCTCGTTCCCACGTTCTAAGGCTCCGTCCCTTAGCCTCAACAAGGCTCTGCGCCTCGTTCCTACGTTCTAAGGTTTCGCTCCTCCCTCGCTTTCCTCAGGGCCTGACCTCTGACCCGCGCCGAGTGGGTGACCCTCAGATGTGCCAACTTATGAAAGCGCACTCGTTTAAGTTTTTCTCGCGGCGAATGATCTGACCAGGCGTTGGTGATGCTCTACGGCTATATCGAGCCCGACACTTGACCCTACGAACTATATCCGACCCAATCGCTTGATTAACGCCCAACGGAACTCGAAAAATGTTAAGTGCGAAGAACTGAAACACAGAATAGGGTCAAAAACTTGCGTATTTACACATCATCTAAAAGTATTCATTACACAGTCGGATACAAAAGACAACTACTTCCTACAGATAACTAAAGACGCCACTGCTGCACATGGGGTAGGTGGCCAAAATTGCTCTCGGAGAAGTTTCGGCCTATTCAGGTCAGCGACGACCTCCCGCGTTGATGGCTGCATCTCGGCCTCGAGCGCCCCCATCTCCTCCTCCGACAACCCGTAAGCAAAACCGTCGACGATCCTACCGAAGTCCGCGTTTGGGTAGTGAGAGCGGGTCAGTGCTAGGGTCAGCGAGACCCCGTCCTCAAGCGCCCTCATCACCTCGGCGTCGATGATGCCCGAGAGCTACTGCAGCATATGCCTCACGAACTCCGTCGAGAGGGAGTTCTCATGCACGCCAGCGAAGATCCGATAGAGCAAGCGTCGGCCTGCGGACTTCAAGTGTCGGAGCTCACCGACTAGAGTTGCAGCAAACACACTGTCAAATGGCTGACCTCCAAGATCAATCAATAAACAAAAAGGTACGACACTTACCATCCCGTTCCTTTGCCACAGCTTCGATAAGCCCCTTGGCCTCGTTCAGCTCCACCCGAAGTCGCTCGACCTCGGCCTCGGCAACCAGGCGTGCCTCCTGGACCTCGGAGGCGGCCCGCTGCATCTCCTGTAGCTCCTTCGACAGTCGTTCGACCTCAGCCTCTGCAACGGCTCGCTCCGAGTCAATCAGGTCCTGCTACTCGAAGGGTCGCTGGCGCCCTTCTAAGGCCCTCTTGGCGGTGGCCTCGGCACTCTAGCGGGCCCCATCGACGTGAGCCAGGAGGTCTTTGAGACGCCACACCTCGTGCAGAACGGTCTGTCTTTGAAGCTCTGCAAAAAGACCAAGTCTTCAGTCGAGATTCGACCTCGGCCTTCAATACGGTAAAGCTTAAAAACTGTTAGCTAATTTACTTGCGATTGTATCTCGCGCGGAGGCGAGGTCAGAGAAGAGCCTCCGGTTTTCTGACCGCGTCGACACAGCGTCCATACGCGCTCGGTTGGCCTCCTCGAGCGAGATACGGCTTGCCTCCCAGGCGGCATTAAGCTGGTGATGCAGCTGGATCGCGGAGTCCCTCGAGGCATCCTGACCGGCCCGGGTCTTCTCCAGCTCCCCTTGAAGAGCGTCGACCCCAGCTTGCAGAGCATAGACTCGAGGAGGTTGACCCACAGCCGTGGCAAGATTCACCTGGAAACGACAACATTCAACATCGCAATGAACAGGTTCGACTAAGAAACTTTAAATGTTCAGATTTACCCGACACTCCATCAGGTACGGATCGTCGAAGAGTGCTTGGCACTCATCCATTATGCCAAGCAGCCGGCAGAGGTCGGAGGCCCTCGCAAAGTTGAAGCGACGAACTCCGGCCATCTAGTCGTCGTAAAAGTTGTACGTCTCGGTCACGGCCTCAGGCGTAAGATAGCCTCTTCTCCCGGTCCTCAGCAAGTCAGAGGCTGAGGAGTCGAGCGCCCCCGTAGCAGCTGATGGCATAGTCGACGCCACGACTAGCTCGGGTCCACTCTCCTGTGCTCCTCCCGCGGTCTCGCTCACGCCTGCAGGGGCTGCCCTCGCGGATGGTTCGCCGACCTCCTCCGCGGTCGGACCAGACAAACCCTCGGACGGGTCTGCCAAAGGAACTTTCGGCTGCTTCTCGGCAGCTGGCTCACTCAGCTCTCGCGCAGTCTCGAGAGCGACGGGCGACACTCAGCCAGCCGGTCCTTCGCGGATCAAGGGTGGGGGAGATCCCCTCGGACCCTCGACGAGAGTGGTCGTGGACGGCGTGGGCACGTCCTCGTCCTCCATCCTCTCGACCTCGCCTCCAACATCAGGAGCCGGAGAGGACTCTTCCCTCTCCTCCTCGGCGGCTACCTCTTCTTGGATCTCGGGAGCCGCCTCCTCCAGGGCCTTTACGGCCGCCTCCTCCTCCTGAGATTTGGCGGCTGCCTCCTCTTGGGCTTTGGCTGCCACTTCCTCCTAACCTTAAACGGTGGTCATTGGAGGCGGCAAATCTTAAACTTTGGACGGATGGGGCGGCGTCACAGCAGCCATAGCCGGACGCATGGCAGGGATCGACAACGGAGGCCTGCACACCCCCAAACAGGTCAGAAACAAACTAACCCAAATGAAACTTAAATCAAAACTGAAGATGCAGGTACTTACACCTTCGACTAGTGCATCGAGATCCTCTGGATCCAAGGAAGGGCCGGTTGGCCCTCGCCCGGGGGCTGGGCCGCCCCAGTTTCTGCCACCTAGACCATGGCGGCCGCTGTCGCAGTCTCGAAGTTGACCTTTGCGCTCGTCGACCCCTCGGTCCTCGTCCTCTTCGACAGAGGCGGGACTACGTCCTCGGATGACGTCGAGCTCTCGACATCAACTGGAGCTGCCGCCTGCGGCGCAGCAATCCCAGAGGTCGGGGTCGAAACCCCTGACCTTGCACTTGTAGTTGAAGGGGCCCCAACCGACGGAGCCCCAGCCAACCTCTGAGCAGACCGCGCAGTCGACACAAAAGCAGCCGGACAGCCGGCCGAGAATGACTTCAAGCCAGCAGGGTGCCATCTCTTGACGGCCTTCTTCTTCTTAGCTGGTGACACACCCGTGGCGCTTGTCCCAACTACATCCCTCGACCTGGGTGCGGCCCCCAACAAGACCTGCAGCCACAACGACTAAGTGCTTGACCCACTACGAATTCGACTAACATAGGCAAGAGGAAGCCAACTCACTAAGGTCGGGTGGTCCTTGTCAAGGGGCTGCGGCCCCTTGGACATCTCGTCGGTGACGTCACCCACCTGTAGCCTACCGACCCGCTGGGCGACCTCTCGGTCGCCCAGCTCGACCCCGACCACCTCTCGAGTGGCATCATCCTTCCACTCATAGCTGTTCACGGGGAAGGCTCGGATGCGCAGCGCATGGACTCGACGCCGCACAAAGGTAGCAATGATGGTGGCACCGTTCAATCCTTCCTCCCTCAGCCGTCGGATCTTCTGCAGCAACGGCCTCAACTCATTCTTCTTCTTGGTTGTCACCCTCGCCTTCCACATGTCGGTTGCCTCAGATAGTGCGTTGCGAAAGGCCGAGAGGCCGAGGGTGGCATTCTTGATGTAGAACCACCCGTCAAGCCAGCCCTTTAAGGACTTCTTCAGTGACACTGTGAGAAACCGTCTAAGTTGAGTTCCAATTAGTCGAATTAGTTTAATATTTCAAACCACACAAAGCTCAAATTCAACTAACGAGAAATCAACCTCGGCAGTCCCCCGATATGCTCTCAAACATCGCCCAGGATAGTAGCATATCTGAAATCAACGTTGCACACATCACATAGGAATACCATATACATGGATAAGTTATTACAAACCATAAGTAAAAGTTCATAACTGAAACAAGTGAGAGCAGCAGGGTTGTAGTTTTAGCTCTCAAACTTCTTAGAACATAATTAAACAAGGTATTAAGTTTTTATTTAGATTCTAAACACGACGATGAGTACTACGCAGCGGAAAACATTTTTAAAACAAATCGAAAGACAGTGTGCTCAACACACGAACACCACCATCACGCAAAGGACGAACAAGGACTACTCATTCTCTTCGTCGGCATCGGTAGGGAAGAAATAGCCAAAAACTATCTCATTCTCACCTGTAAAACTTCAACATTGCAAACGTGAGTATGAAGGTACTCAGCAAGACTTACTCGTGGGATGTACATGTCGACTCCAAGAATCATGAATGAGGCATTAGCAAGGATAATAATGCAATAAGACTTATTTGCGGAAAAGCAGTAGATATTATTAAATTATAAGCGTAAGCCTAAAGTAAAGACTCATGGGAAACTAATTACTAAACCCAAGCAATTAAATAATTATGCAAGATCGTAATAAGAGATGTGTCAACAATACATCTCCAATATATCCCACAACTTTGCTATCGGTGATTAAAGAAGTGAAGTTGTTAACTACGATAAAAATCAATGGACACCAAGCTTGGTCAGAACCGAGACGGCAGCGATTCAAACCAATTATACACCCTGCAGAAGAGTTTAACTGTACCCACACGACTTGAGGACCATCCGGCATATGCAACTCACGATGTCGCATAAGAGAGTACTCATGTCAACCTTTCTCTCACCCATTCTCGAATGGTTGGACAATCGACATGTCAGGGAGGACCTGTCCCGTGTCTCGTGGGAGCCCAGCGGTCACTCGTGCGTGCCAGTCAAGACATGTCGTCATGTGCCAAACTTTAGTATGCAAATAAGATATTCGGCTTGTCTTACCATTATATTCAACATGTGGTATGAATAAAAAGTGCTTAGGCCAAAAATTAACAATGCTCGATCTTTAACCGACACAGACAGGGCTACCGCACACATGACTCCTTTACTGCTGCCAACCTATACTTTTCTATCCGGTCTTCAATTTATCATCCTCAAGTTTAGACAATCATACGAGTAACAAGTTAAATAGAGATCCTATACCTGCAAAAAAGGTGGTGACCTTCCACCGATTCGATTTCTATCGGTCTAAGCATGGTTAAGCAAGACACACCGTATCTAAGAACTACCAACCCAATCTATAAACCTAAGACTCCAAAGAGTGGGTAATAATTAGATCTGACATAACCAAACTTATCCTATTGCTCGACAAATGCAATAATAATACACTAATTCATTTTATAGTTTATATAAAATAAAGATAAGTATTCATGATGCTTGCCTTGCGATGTTGAAGTCTCCTCAGCAAAACTACCCACAGGTGCTTCACCCACTTGAGCACCCACGTCACTCTGGAGCACGTTGTTCACTAAACAATGAAACAACGCCGCTACGAAAATGCAAGCTATGCAATGCCATGGTAAAATGCTGATGGATGAATGCAATACCTACTTCTTTTAATTAAAATGAAAGGTTATAGTGGTTGATAATTTAAAGCTACTTACTTTAAAATGGCAATGTAAATAATTTAATTAACTTAGAGGGTCACAATATCAGTAGAGTTTAAGCGTTAATATAATCACCTTAAGCAATTTAATTAACTCTAGTATAATGTTTTAATTAATTACTAAGGCTTATTCAAATAAAATGATGAAGAGAAATTAATTTAACAACATCTAGCAATGCTACTGCATACTAAGCAATTTTGATGGGTCCAGATTCAGTAAATATAAATTAAGACAAATTTTGGTGAATTTTTAACAAATATTCTAATTACTATGAAGTAATTACTAGAAATAGAGATAAATTATTTATGAATAATTACTGATAAAAAATTAGCCTAAAACATTTTTATACTATTTTGGAATAATCTAAGAAACAATTATGCAAAATTTTAATAATAATCAATGCACACATAATTAATTGTGGATTAAACATGCATGAACAATTTTCTGTAATTAATCATTATTAAAACAATTAATTACTGGTGTTTATTAGTTTTAATAAAAAGTTCACAATTTTAGAAGTCTAGCAAAGTTGGTTTCATATTTTTCCTAGTATGCATTTTCTACTAATTTTACAGCGTTTAATAGATTTATGAGAATTTAGAAAGTATTTCTCAAAAATTATAAATCTAGGCGCCAGGGCGGCCACATGGTAAGCTATAGAGCTGTAGCCACACAGGATCAGACTCGTTCCTCATCCAATCCCGGCCTCGTGGCATCTCCAGGACGCGCCCACACAGGAGGCCACATGGGGGGGCGCACGGGATCCGCCCTGCCGCTGCGGATCCGGCCTGGCCGAGCCGG
>BCLH01000725.1:8496-23888 GCA_001602315.1 Zoysia pacifica
TGCTATAAACTATACTCCCTCCGTCCATCTTTTATGGGCGAATTGCATCAAAGGTTTTTTCTATATTTGTTGGGCGCATTTTGATTGAGCTCCTCATCTCATGTGCGTGACTGTTGGCCTGAGTAAAAAGTTACTCCTACTTCGAAATGTAGACCGTGAATCAACGAGGTGAGATAGCTCGGTGCATGCAAAAGTTAGAGATGGTTGGTTAGTGGGTGACCGCAATGGGACTTTCAACACAGATTTACGTGTGGCAGTAATTAGCATAGTGATTAGTAAGTGCCGCGTGGTGGTAGAGTTAAACTCAACCGCTTCTTTCTTGGTCACTGCACAAGAGTCTAATACGTCTATGAAAAATGGACGAAGGGAGTAATTTAGAATGTATTTGAAATCAAATTTCTTTACATTTTAATGATGAAAGCAAGGAAAATAAAATTTCTTTTACTTGTGCAAGCACAATACTATAACTAAATAATCAAACATTGTACAATCTGATTGTTTATAGCTAAATAACCTCTGTATATTAAATGCTCAAGTGAATTTTCACCGGGTAAGGGGGGGCCAGGACCCAGATTGGTCTCTGGGTAGCTCCGCCGCTGCATGCAAAACAGGAGTACATAAAGCGGGGGAGGAGGAAAACTAAACTGCTGTCTAATTGCACCATTGAACATATCTGAGTCCTGATCACACGTGTGCTCGTTTGCACTCTAGTAGAGCCTCCTCTAGTGTTTGTGGAATGAAAAAGCAGCACGATCGATAATGTCGAATTAAAACGGCTTTGTTTCACGATCAGCAGTAATAATTTTTTTTATAAAAAAAACACTGTACTGCAAGTATTATAAACTTTCGCCTTCGGATAAGGCAAAGGGAAGGTGGCGGGGAATCCTTCTTTTTTATCCATCCGTGCTAATCACGATGCCCATGATATACAAACAGTTCCCTCGATCGAGAGGCTTCAACTAACGAAACGCGACTAGCGTGTGATTATCCGTTCACGGTTCGCGGATCAATGCGTACGCCAATTACCAGGCCATGAAATCGGCCTCCGTCCCGCGATGCACCCCACCGCGCCGCGCTGTCGCGCGAGGGAGGCCGGAGCGCGGCGAGCGGTCCCTGTCCTGGCCTCGTGCCGCCCCTGCGCCCGGCAGCGCGCTGTATGCGTACCACGTCGTTGCCTCGCCATTCGCGTGCTGGCCGATATCCAACCTACTTGGTCGCGCTGCAGCATCATGCTGTGTGGTCCGGGTTCTCCATACATGAGCCTTTGATGATGATGATGATGCACAAGTCGATTTCGCACTGGTTGTCAGCTTAGTGCCTGGCCGTTTCACTTCATGCGAGTAGCATCAGGAGAAACTAGTCCATACAGGGGGAAAGATGGCTTAAAACTATCGCCCAAGAGACGATTTTTTACCGCAAGGTTTCAAAAGTGCGTGACCCTGAATCAAAACCTCTAGAACAGCAGATCACAAACACTGCACTGCAAGATTGCGAGAACAGAAGTCTTCGCGGCGCAACCATGACGAGATCCGTTTCGAAAAGGGTTAATTATTTCTGTGCCATTACAATTCTTGTTGATCGGAAAAATACTATTACAATTTACGAAACCCTGCCAGTGCCATTATAATTTCACACTTCTTCGAAATATGTCATTGTATATAAATCCGGCCAAAACAAGCCCACTTTCAAGCGTCGTAGTTTCGTATGGTCCGATCTGCCCTTCCCGCACCTGTTTTCTCTCCTATTGAAAATGACTGGATTAATTTTCCTGAGCCTCGGTCATTCCCCATCGTTGCTAGGGTTCTTGTGGCCCCCCCCCCCTTCTGCATCATCATCTACCTCGCTTGAGTGTTGAACTAAAATGGGGTTCTGATCAGAGTGCTATGTTCTGATTCTTTGATAAAAAAATTGGTGAAGATGTCAGGTTTGTGCATGATGGGCAAATTGCTACCTTGTTTGACATGTATAAGGAAGAGAAGCGTTTTCAGTTAATTGTGACGGTGTTTAACAAGGCTGCATGTGTAGACAGTGTTCTATTGCAAGAAAATACAACATCTGCGTCAGAAGATAAAAAAATACAAGTTCCAAACAAGTCTGTAGCAGTAGCAGTTGCACCAGAAGTTGATTCCGATGATGAAGCAGCATTTGATTTCCCTGATGTGTTTGGTGCAACCGAGGAGTATGTTGGAGTGGACGATGAGGGCCAATATTTGCCCTATGTTTTATCAAGTCTGATTGTATTAGGTGAAGGCAATGCAGAATCTTCCCAACAACATGATGACAATCCATTGCCTTCAGGAATTGTCTTACCTGAGGCTGAAGTAACTGATGAGGATCTTCAGATTTTAACTATTTTGCATGATTCTAATAACCCAATTATAATGAAGGGTGCAATGTTTTTTGATATAGTGACATTTCGAAAAGCAATTCGACACTATGCTATTCAGAGGGGTTTTAAGTTTGCTGTAGGATTGAAGACTGATACAACAAGATTTATTGCATGTTGTGCCCATGATGGATGTCCTTGGCATATTCATGCATCAAGATTGCAAGATGACCGAACAATACAGGTAACAATCATTGTCCCTAGATGCATATATCATGCTGCTTGTACTATGTTTACTACATTATGACCTGATTTTGTATGTTTAACTATTGCAGATCAAATCACTACCATTTGACCATGATTGTCCAAGTACCAGACTTCAAACAGGCAACAAGATGGCTACTCAAGGATGGGTTGCAGATAGGTTGGGTGACTGGATAAAAAAAGAATCCACAGAAGGGGACAAAGAATGCACAAGAAAAACTAGAAAAATAGTATAAGATCAAGTTGAAGTATTCAAAGGTATGGGCAGGTTTGAGGTTTGCACTTAACAAAGTCCATGGAACTTATGAAGAAAGCTTCCAATTGCTTTTTAACTGGAAGGCAGAGATGGAAAAGAAATCACCATGTTCTGTTATTAAAATTGAGGTAGAATCAGGTAAGAAAAAGCGCTTCAAAAGAATGTTTGTTGCTTTACAACCATGCATAGATGGCTTCTTAGGTGGTTCTACACCTTACATTGGAGTAGATTCAACAAAACTAAATGGGTATTTCACTGGGCAGTTAGCTTCGGCCACTTCTGTAGATGGTCACAATTGGCTGTTTTATGTTGCATTTGGGATTTTTGATTCAGAAACAGAGGATAACTGGGTGTGGTTCATGAAATTGTTATACAAAGCAGTTGGTAGTCCTGCAGGATTAGTCATTTCATCTGATGCTTGCAAGGGTTTAGCAGTAGCTGTTGATGTAGCATTCCTCGAGGCTGAGCATAGAGAGTGCATGAGGCATTTGTATACTAATTTCATGAAGAAGTATCGTGGTCCTATATTCACTCAATATTTGTACCCAGCTGCAAGGAGTGACACAGAAGATAGGTTTAAGTGGCATTTAAACCAGATTTATCAGTCCCATCCAGATGCTGTCCACTGGCTTCAAACAAATCATACCAAAATTTGGTATAGGGCTGGCTTTTCAGAAGGAAGCAAATGTGACTACCTGACTAATAATATCTTAGAAAGTTTTAACAAGCAAATCAAGCCAGTAAAGGGTCTGCACCTTCATGAGTTGGTTGATGCTCTTAGAGAGATGTTCATGGAGAAAATGGCAATTAGAAGAAAGATTGGAAGGGAGATGCATGATGGAATTTTGCCAAATGTGATGAAGTAGCTGCATAAACAGAGTAGCAGCAACAGAATTGTAATGGTTGGGAGAGGAGATGATGAGTTTGCAGAAGTTACATTGGTTGATCCCAATAATGTCACAAGAAGGCACACAATCAATCTAGTAAAGCACATCTGTTCATGTAGGCAGTGGCAGCTTACAGGCAAACCATGTCACAATGCTTTAGCATGGATCTGTGCAAATAACTTCAGAATTGAAGATTATATTCATGACGGTTACTCTGTGCACAAGTTCAGGGCAGCCTATGCTGGAATTATTCCACCAATGACAGATAAGTCACAGTGGCCTAACGTGGATCTAGGCTTCAAGGTCTACCCACCTGTGCAAAGAAGAGACCCAGGAAGACCACGAGTCCAACGCATTAGAGGTGCTCTTGAACCTGGGAGGAAGAATGTTAGGTGCAGGAGGTGTGGAGGTTTTGGGCACTTTCAAAAAACTTGTAACCTAGCAGAGACAGAAGATGCAAGTGAACCTGCACCTGGACCTATTACTCTTAAGAAAAGGTATCTTCTCTAGGAACTTATCATTTTCTTTTCTTGAGTTAATCATGTGAACCATATCATTTGTAGGAAGAGGAAGGCTAGCTCTGATGAGGAGCCACATAAAAAGAAGAAGAAGAAGAAGACACCTATGAAAAAGAAGGCCCAAGCTGCAGCTATCAACCCATCTACGAGAGTTGTTAGAAGTCTCATTGATTGGCTAAGCAGTTGATGTGTTTCCTTAAGTAGCACTAGTTATTTTGTGCCCTGTATCTCGACTTGTGATGAACAAGTTCATTGTGAACCTGTATGCGCACTTGTATGCGCTATTTGGTAAACATGTAAGCGCTATTTCGTGAACTTGTAAGCGCTATTTTGTGAACTTGTAAGCGCACCTAGATGTGTTGAACCTGTATGCGCACTTGAACATGTTATGAAGCTGTTATGCACCTTGCCGTATCTCTGATGTTGTGTTCTAAATTTCTAGCACAAATAATGATAGTGTTTTCATACAATTACATGACTACAAAGCTTATAGTTTTCATACAACTGCAATGATAAAGCCAAGTACACACCCGACACAACATGTAACAATAGAGGATCTATCCAGTACAATTCCTTTGTTCAATTTCAGCACTATTGAATTGAGCTTTGCCATTTCTCGCTTCAGTGATTCAATCTCCTGCTTTAGTCTCCAATTCTGCTCTGCAACTTCAAAATTTCATTTCTTGTTCCTCCAAATTTTCCTGATTCATTGGTCCAGCTTCTTGCATCTCCATGTTGCTCATGTTTTAGTGCACCTACACTGCCTGCCATGACTTCATGCTTCAGTGTTTCAGCCTTTACTTGTAGTGCATTGCGTCTCAGGTACCTGATGTACTCGTTCTCTCATTTGAAGAATGAACAACTTGTTGGAACATCCTTAAAAAAACCAATAAACCTACTCAAATTCGTGCAAACATTAGGATAAAGATTTCATGTAACACACCTGTATATTATTCTCACATTTGTAAAATGTCTTGCTATATGTTGCTGTTTGCTTGCTCTTCAACCTAATAACAGGAATTTTGGGCACTCAACCAGAAAAAGATCCTTCACATCACTCTAGGTTCCCCATGGTGACTCCATCTTCCTTGACCGCAGATGTGGAAGGCACTCGAGCTTGGGTACCGCGGTGAAGGGCGCCAATGCTGAAGGCGATGGCTACGGGCACAGGCGTGGAGGGAATAGGGTCTGAGTGCAGCCGTTGACAGGGAGGCGAGCACGGTCACGCGCGACCACGACTGAAGAGTTAGGGTTCTTTGTACGATGGAGAATGACCGGGGCTCAGAAGAATTAATCCAGTCATTTCTAATAGGAGAGAAAATAGGTGAGGAGAGTACAGATCGAACCATACGAAACTACAGCGCTTGAAAGTAGATCTGCTTTTGTCGAATTTGTATACAATAGCGTATTTCGATGAAGCGTGAAATTATAATGGCACTAACAGAGTTTCACAAATTGTAATGATATTTTTTTTAAATCAACAAGAATCGTAATGGCACAGAAATAATTAACCCTTCGAAAATGATGCCCTGCCGTGACCCTGATCGATAAGCCGTCCATTATTTTCGCCCCATCCGTCGCATCAGACGGCACAGTCGACAGAAGGATAATCCGGCGCAGTAGCAAGGACGATGCGCCGCGGACTGAACACGCACACGCACGGGAATCAGTACCCGGGCGAAAGCTTGCTCGTGATGGCTGTCGGGGTGTCGCCCCGCCCGCGCGTCGAAGATAGATAAACCTGCCTGTCGTACATGCAGCAGGTGGCAGGTGGCCTAGAGTAGCACGGAGTAGCACTTGCGGCAGGAGTTGTACCGGAAGAGTTGAGTACCGTTTGAATCTTTCTTAAATTCAGAATTCGAATTCTGATAATTTAAAATCTTAATTATTTGGATTAAAAGATTTTATTTAAATTTTTTATTTTAAAATTTAAATTCTATAAATTTAAAATCTTAATTATTTAAATTACAAGATTTTATTATTTTAAATAGATTAATATGCATTGTGATATAGACTTTTAAATAATATTTAAATTAATACGATTCTATAGAATTTATAATCCTTTACATACTCATTGGTTTAGATACTTGTGAAATTTTTTATCTGAATTCTAAGAATCACTTAAGATTCAAACAGAGCCTTGGATTCCTTGATTTCCTTAGTTCTGCTGCTGCAGTCTAAAATGACTTAATACGGAAGGGAGTAGCACAGATTAGGTATTCAACATTCTAGAAGGGCGGCGTCTCCGTCTTCCTCTGCTTCGCTTTCGAAGGAACTTTCCTTAGCTTCTTCGCCTTTTCAGGCACAACATTAGTCGCAGACTTTTCGTCAACGACTGAGGAAGAATTAAGCCCTCGTAGACATTCTGCTACCAGTGGTTACTTTGTGAAAGTCGCACATTTGCGGTCACGTGCGGTGGGACCCCAGATTGTTGGTAGGGAGAATACTCTACGAAGGATGCTCCAAAAATCACTGGACTGCTGGGCTGGAATCATATTGTACCTGTTGGGCTGGGAATATTATGGGCAAGCCTATTGAGCGTTGAACGATTCCAGATTTTCATCAGCCCGAAAGACTACTCGGCTATCATTGGCCCATAATGGACACGGACGCAGTTTAAACCAGCTGACGAGGAAGACAGTTACAAATGTCCAATTCAAATGTTCCTTTTAGAAGCACTCATCAAGGGACGAACCCAATATGTTGATCCCTGTCACGTACTGAAAAAAGGGAGCCTCTGAGAGCGTCTGCCGTTTTTTCCTCACGGTGGCCTACTTTCTGAATGTGTGTAGAAAACGCGACCGTTAATGTTTTTAAAATGAAAATAGAAGTTATTGAGCATACTTTCATGGTACAACTCACCTTCGACCGCACAACACATGGAAAAATAACTTGAGCAGCGTACATGGTTTTCTGCAACTAATGGTGCGTGATATGGGCAGCCGCGGCGAAGCGCGCCCAACTTCCTAGTACAAATGCCATGGAAAACTGACGCGACATGCAAATGATCCCCACGCAATCCACCCAAACTCAGCACCCATTTTACAACGAAAATACCAACCGTATCAATGATGAAACCCAACTAGAGACGTCAAAGGAAGTATGTGGCACGCCGGCAAGGCAAGCCCCCGACGATGTACGTAAGTACGCACGCCGCCTACATGAACGCCCTGCGCAGAGCGACGGTGGACCCGACGGCGACTCCGTAGAGGAGGATGAAGATGCCGGTGACGTTGATGAGCCTGGCCTCGCTCATGGACGCGGCGCCGGCGCTCTTCTGCACGAGGCCCGTCTGCGCCGTGCACACGGCCAGCAGGAAGATGGCGAGGCCCGCCATGACGTGCGCGGGCGCGGCCGCCGCGCGGGTGTCCGGGTGCGCGGCGCCGGGCAGCCAGAATGTGGCGAAGCCGAGCAGCCACTGCAGCGCGAAGAGGGAGACGGTGGCGATGCCCAGCCACGAGTGCAGGCTCGTCAGGTCCGCCGCCACCGCCAGGTCGTGGAACTTGAACGCCGCGTACACGCCGAAGATGGCCAGGATCAGCCCCACCAGGTGGATCAGCATGTGCGCCATCTTCTGCGCCCGGTGGTCCATCGGGATCGTCGAGTACGCCAGGATGGCTGCGATTCATGTTCAAGAAATTTTCGTCAGTTTGTTTTCAGCGTACGGTGCCTCAATCGGGAAGTATTCTGTGCCATTCATCTTCTTGGGAACGAAACTCAGAATGGAAATATCGTGACAGTGACACAGAGGTGCAAATCTTGGTCAGCAAACAATCGTGGTACAGTGGCTACACTTATCTTTGCAGGAAAACGTAACAATCAGGTTGCCCATTATCGAAAAAAACTGCAACTGGACGTGTGCTATGACGCGCACCAAACACACTTATTGGAACGTAACGATGAGCTGGTCGGGGCCTTTGCGGTCACCGAACCCGTTACCACTACGAGAAGTGTTCTACCCATCATCTGCAGAATGCTAAAGGTCTAGTAAAGCACGGTGAGGTAGCGATCACATTCTTCTTTCATGTCACCAAAAACAAAGGAGAATAAAAGGGGATTAGGAATTATTGCCCAATTTATCGACAAGGGACAACTACTACATCTTCAGAGGGGAGCTTTTCGGCAATGGTTCTGCTGAGCTGCGTAGAGCAAACACATACTCCCTTTGTTTTTTTAATTGTTGTCACCATTGACTTTTAACTTCAACTTTAAACTTTCATCTTATTTAATTTTTTTTAATAAATATCATATATTTTGTTATAATTTGATTTATCATTACAGTTATTTGAATTATAACTTAAAATTTTTCATATTTGAACTAATTTTTTTAATAAAACGAATGGTTAAAGTTGAAATTAAAAATCAACAATGATATCAATTTAAGAACAGATGGAGTAGATCATTTCTAAAGTTTCAGCTATAGGACAGTTCTTATCTATGCGCTACAGTTTTTTTTTTTTGATGAATTATATATGAAGTACAGAAATGATATAGGAGTAGAAAACATGAGCAAAATTGGATCGGACCTACCTTCTCCAATAAGAAGAATGAACCCCCAGGTCATCACAAAGGGATGCACCTGCAATTAAAGCATCATCATCACATAAAGATCAAACTAACCCAAGTCACAAAATCATGCAAATACATGAAACTGTTCTTTGGCCGTAAGCTATCGTGTTACAAGTTTCATATCCGATTGATCAGAACATGTTCTCCTACTCGCATCAACTCTGGAGATAAAATCAACTCTGGAGATAAAATAAACCGAGCAAATTAAGAAGGATAAGAGCAGAACTAGCCGTACATTGAAAACCTGGTCGGGGTCCTCGCTCTGTATGTTGATGCCGCCCCGGTAGTGCAGGAGCCAGACGAGCATGAGCACGGCGGTGGTGAGGAAGAGCAGGTGCGCGAGCATGGCCACGCGCGAGGCCACGACGGAGTGGTGGTAGTACTGGTTTCCGATAATCCCGGGCGCCATGTCTACCTGACGACGCCGCGCGAGCGCGGCTGCCTGCTCTCGCTCGCTACCTCTCGATCACCACAGCAAGGAGACCAGCCGCCGAGCGGGGCCGGGGCGATGTCGAGGGGCGGGCTTTGGTAAGAGCTCGTGCGTGGAGGCAGGAGCAGTTGGGGGGCTCGGATTGGTTGGTGGTTGCAGAGCAGAGCTTTGCATGGGAGCTCGCGGGTTTTAACGACCGCGATGTGGGCACGGCGAGGACCGGCGGGTAGGGTCCGGGGCGGGGGAATCTGAGGTTACGCTGCGGTGGTGGTTTTGGTTTTGGTATATCGACGAGCCGGAGCAAGGCATCTGGGAGTGGGACTCCAACATATGGGCATATGGCTCGTGGCTTTGCCAGGGAGCAAGACATCTTGTGGAACGTTGAGACGTATACCAGGATTGATCATCCACGGGCCCGTCATACGAACATGTGCACGTCAGGAGTCAGAAGTGCGCTAGAAAATGCGGGCAAGAACATGCGGCGACATGAACCTGATGAAGAAGGAAAGGGTCCATTACATGCTTTTTGCTGGGTTTTCATTAGCCACGGAAGTTGAATCACACAGAAAGTAAGGTATGTTCGCTTCGGGCGCCATTCACTTGGGAGTTGGGCCTGCCTGCCTAACTTGCTGTGTTGTCTACGGGCCGGTCTCATTTTAGTGCCTAAAACAAACTATGTATAAAACCTTGACATCAAGCAAATGAGCTGATCCATGGGCTAAATACATCGACGCATCTCAACTCAAGCGTGAATGGCCATATTTTGTTCCGGCTCTAGGAAACAGCCCAGAACGTTCTTCCGTGGTCACGAACGCTCTCTATGCCCGTTGCTCTTGCTCCATGAACTGATAGTCCTACAGCTCCACGTACTAATGCAAGGAAAGACAACAACAATTGTGATTCGTCTAGAAAAAAAAAATCTCTCATTCCATTAAGCTTATTCCGACACGACGTCGCTGTTGCTTGGCGTAGCTAAGGGGCAACGCTGGCTACTATGGGATCGAGGGATCAAGTAATCGACGAACCTGTCTCGGCTAGCAGCCGACATAGTGACAGCAATTCATGCCTCTTTTCGGCCAGGGCCCTTGTAAAGGCAGCCTTAATCGACTTCCGGTTCAGCCATGGCCAGACAACCAGGACGGCCGGACGGTGGTCACTCGGGGCCAGCCTCCGGAAAAAAATTGGCTGGGGACCGGCCGCACCGGGCACCGCTGCGGCCCCGTGCCTGATATGCGACGCGTGGAGGAGAGGAAGAATCCAACGGCAGGTTGCAGCACGCAGCAACTTCCCTCGGCGCGCGGCTTCCGCACAACGCCCGCTCCGCTCGATCACCCTGCCGGCTCGATGGTCCTTCGGCTCCGCTTTGAAATCTAATAATTCCCAGATCAGTCCCACGTTGCCATGCATGCCGGTTCATTCCAATCCAGCGCCGTATCCTTCGCAGGCCTCAACAACCAGGGCGAACAAGATTTTTTATGCATGCAGCCGCCGCCAGTCTTCAGCATACATCGGCAATTGCAGTCTGGTGCCATGGATTCTTTCGTATTACTCGATGATAACCGTGACATCTCCATTCAGTGATGAGGTGGAAGGCTGTACGGAGCCTGATCAAATCTCCGAAAATACAACGGTTCAAGCTGCTAATGCATTTGTTTTAGAAAGTTCTAGCGCAACAAAGGTACTTGACGATTATACTCCATCTGTGCTATATTTAGATGACCCAAAAAGTCTCATGAACATGTATTTTCTATAGAAAAACATGACTGCAATTACAGTGGATGCGACTACACTGGCTGACTTACCCAATGCAATGGCACAGTCTAGTCAGGTTTGAGACGATGAATCTATGCGTTGACACTCAAAAAATAGTCTCACTGGAGTGTCCGGTATAATGTCGGAGCCTCTGGTATGCTCTCTCGGGTTTAGACACTTTTATTCAACGAAGTATTTAGCATAGTGTCGGACTATCCGGTAGGCCTTCTCAGGTTTGAGCACTCGGCCCACCAGAGTGTTCGGTACTTTATTAGATTGTCCGGTAAGTCCTCTCAGGTTTGGACACTTGATCCATCGGAGTATCCGGCACTATACCAAACTATCCGATAAGCCCTCTCGGGTTCTGGTGTTTTTTACACTGAAGTGTCCGGTACAGCGTCAGAGTGTCCAGCAAGCCCTCTCAGGTTTTCGGATTTACACGACGGAGCCTTCGACGTCATACTGAAGATTCCGATTACCAGAGTGTCCAACACTTTACCAAAAACTTCAGTAGTGTCGATTTAGAAAGTTTTTAGCAGATCAATTTCAAATTTTTTCTTAACTTAAGTGATCTATCGCCCTGCGGGAGAAAACCATCTCACCTCTATAAAAACAAAGGCCCATGGGCGGTTGAGGGGTATTCCACCTCACTCGACCCCTGTTTGCTGTTCTTTCTTCTTCCCGACAACGTTTGAGGACAATCCGGCTAGCCTGACTGAGCCCGAATTAATCCTAAGACAATCCTCTTCCGACGGGGTCACTCTCGAGGTGGGATTTTTCAATGCTGCCCCAACCCGACGTTGAAGAGACGCCAACGTTTCTGCACACGGACGTGTGAACGGTGTGTTGGTCTGGACCGGATTCGACGTCAACACTATGTTATTTATTTTTTTTAGTTTAGCGTTACAAACACGTGTTTGATTCCCATCTTTTTTTTATTTCACATCAGGTAACTGATATAAGTTTTATTGTACCTGAACTTGGAATGACTTTCGAAACCGAGGACGATGCCTATGACATGTACAACAACTATGCCGGTAATGTTGGGTTTAGCATTAGAAAGAGCACGACAAAGCGAAGACCCGATGGTACTATATATCAGAAATATAAAAATATATAGTATGCAGTAGTGAAGGATATGTGGAAGCTGAGTTATTAAAAGGCACCACAAGAACAGGTTGCAATGCCTATGTTCAGTTCAGTGTCACCAAACAGAGGGTATGGACTGTACAAAAAGTTGTACTTGAACACAATCATTATCTTGCTAGTCCAAATAAGAAGAAAAACCTCAAATCTCAGCGACGTGTAACAGAAGCAGACAGACATTTAATTAGCCAGATCCGAGAAGCTGGTATAAAACCAAGACAGAAATATGAGTTTACGAAGGAATTCTATGGAGGAGCCGATAAAATTCCATACTCAAGGATGGATTGTGATAATGAGGTTGGTCGTGAACGAAGGAAATATTTGAAATCTAATGATGCACAAACACTATGCAATTATTTGAAGAGTAAGCAGCTAGAAGATCCTACATTTTTTATGCAATTGATATAGATAGGACAACTGGTCGAATAGCTAATTTCTTTTGGGTAGATGGTTAGTCTATCAGGGATTATGCATGCTTTGGTGATGCTGTATCATTTGACACCACGTTCCAGACTAACAAGTTTGAGATGCCTTTTGCACCGATCTTTGGAACCAATCATCATAAGCAAACAATAATTTTTGGAGCTGCACTATTGTTTGATGAAACTATTCCATCTTTTGTTTGGCTCTTTGAGACCTTTTTAGAAGCAATGTACAGAAAGAGAAAATGTAAAAAAAAAAGAGAGAAGTGGTAACAAGAAAGGTACTGATCCTAAAGCATCTAGCATTTTTTCTATTCTATGGTTCCATATCATTTTTTTTAATTTCAAATTTTTAATTACAGGAGATGATCCAAAGCACATGGCACAAAATATAGATGAAGGTGCTAATCCAATACAGTGTATGGTAAGATATATAACTGCAACCCCTTTGCATAATTTATTTATTTGAAAGGAAGTTTTATGGGTAATTTCAAATTTGATGATATAGGATCTAAATGCTGGTACAAGTGGAGGTGATATCACCATGAATTCTTCTACCATTCCTGACCATGTTATACCTGTAGGATCTACAGGTCTCTTACTTAGAGTTGATCAAGATGCAAACTTGCAATCTGCTGTTAGAAGGCTACATTTTGACGGAATGTCAAATCAAAAAAATATGTAACCTTGTTCTGTTGCTTTTCCAAAGAATCCTGTTTGAAAATGTTACCCTGGAGCTCATAATGAACCATTTTTTCTGGTTCACATTATAATTGGCTTTGGCTGAAGTTCTGTCAATTTGCTTGGGTAGTCGGTTTAAATTTGTACAGATATTATAAGAGGTACGGTTTATGTAGCAACCTGGTTTGATATTCTGCTATCTTAGAACATGAGAACGCTTCGAACTGTAAACACATTCTGAATTGATAACTCAAGAGAATATATTTTGTCATATACCAATAATACATATTAATTTGAAGATTACAAACTCAATCAAAGTATATAACTCAATCGAACAAATTGTTTGATATCAATAATACAAACTGAGCATAAAATTACAGATTCACTATTCTAAAGCATCTATCATTTTGTACAACATCAGACATGTATCTTGTAGAGGAGCAGTCATCAGCCATTCATTGGCATCCCTCTGCATCAGTGTGAAACATATCACACGCTAGAATCACCTTGGCATGATACCGATAGCAACGCCATCTTCTCCTGGCATTACAAGTTTCAACTGAATTCTATGTTGGAACTAATTTTTGACATTTACAGTTCAGTCAGTGTCGGGATAGTATGTCTCGGATACTTATGGATTCGACCTCTAACATAAAAGCTCATTTGCAAACTATAGCTTACAGCTCATCTACAGCATATGAAGGACTTAGACAAATAAAAAACGATGGTCTGACCCTAAAGGTCAGAAAACCGAAGCCGACCGCTTCCAACACTAACATCGAAACCGCCAAATGCCATTTTGACCTCCGAAGGACGAGATTGGACGACGATAAAACCTGGCCGCTCGCCCGAGGACCGACCACCGCTCTAACGGCCACGTCTGGCAGGAGTAGAGATTTCTGACGATGTACAGCAGTCCAAAACGGTAAAACAGCCAGATCAGAGCGGCAAAGCATTCCAGAAGCATGTAAAGCAATCCAGCGAGAAGTAAAGTTGCCCGTCAGACAGTAACGCCAAGCGATAAAATAACTTTTGTCCCCCCGCAATAGACAACAAGACGAACAAAGGATGCCGACTGTCTGCTTCAAACGCTAGCAGACGTCAAAAAACCATGCCAACCGAAGACCGTGACCCCACCCGTCAAAGAGGTCATTCGATTCTGTAAGCAGCAAGCCACGTAACTCTAATTTATCCGAGTAACCATAGTTTGATCATATAATTTTAAATCAGCCCTATATAAAAAAAAGCACCAATATATAAAAAAGGCACCTAAAATGGACGAAAAAAAAATTAGTTAAGTTGTATTTCACTGTGATCACGTCTACACATGTGTGCTAGAGTTTTTAAATTGTGTGCTAAGGTTTTTAATCGAGTCAAATCCCTTTCGACATTGTATTCTTGTATATTATTTGATCTCTCTCGACGTAGTGTATTACTTTCTCTACGTGTCAGACCAGATTAACTTTTGAGTCTATTTCATAAATTAAGTCATTTAAATACGCGCATGAACTCTTCATCCTTTTACATAAATTTTACGAACACCGACAGTCACCGATGGAAGAACTAAATTGGCAGGTGTGAGATGTTTTTGTCCTGGAAAATGAGCAAAAACACACGTTAGTATACATAAGAAATGTATCTAATCGATTGTACAGAGCTGAACTCGAATTTGCCACCAAGCCAAGAGCGCTACAGACCTACAGAGATGAGTTTTTTTTTTCTTTCAAAGAAAAGGCAGATACCTTCTTGGGATCCAGTGGTTGCTGCGCGGTGGAGGCCCTTCTTGGCTCGAAAGCTGAACGTCGATGAATGTGGAAGAGGCTAAGGCGAGGATGCCGGAGATGTGCAGGACGCCGGAGATGGTGGCACCGGCAGTGTGCAGGACGCGGCAACGACGGCGAGATGAAAGACCACGGCTGCGGCGACGAGATGGAAGACCACATCGGCGGCGACGACGCCGGCGAGGGCTCTACTGGGCAATGGAGACCACAGGGCACAGGGAAGGAGATTGGGGATCGAGCTGCTTTGGGGCTGGGAAGCGAAAAAAGAAAAAACCGGACGGCCGGACGTCCGGCGCCGCCGGCCCCGCGGCTGACACAGAGGCCCCCCCTGCTGTTGCACATCGGCGCGAGGGGCTGGCG
>BCLH01000725.1:34877-73936 GCA_001602315.1 Zoysia pacifica
GGGATCGGGTGGGGCGCTGGGATCGAGAGGGGGGGTCGTTGGGGGGATCGAGAGTGGGCGCTGTGTAATGAGTGGCAGTGGTGGGTAATTTTTCTCCAGCTCCATGCCTAGGTACAAAAAATGGTTTTGTGGAGCACCTCTTGAGTAGATCTATGAAAATGGTGAATCTGACCTCTAGATCCACTTTTTTTGTGGATCCGGATTTGATGGATCTAGAATGTTTGGGAAACTTTTTTTGAATCCACCAAGAATTTAGTGAATCCGGAGCTGGTGGAGCTGTCCCAAACGAGGCCTAATAAAGCGAAGACACTGCTCCGGCAGGTGAGCGCGCGCTGCGCGGAATAGAACGCTGAGGTCCGGGCCAGAATAGCTCATCAGGTGGGCGAGCGGGTGGGGGTGGGAGGGGCAGTCCGGCAGCGCAGGACGCCTGGCGTGGGAGCTGGGTCCGGACCCCGACCGACCGGTGGCATTCATGCAATCAACCTGCGGGCGAGCGCGCCGCCGCAGTGGCCCGTGAGGGACGTCGCGTGGACCGCCCGCTTTCCAGCTTGTCAGCCTCGAAATCGAAAGGCACGCGCCAGGCACCTCTCCGCGTCCAGAATGTGAAAATGATAGAACGCGGGCACCTTTCTGTGCCGCTTCTTGCTTTATATATCAGACGTTTATTACAACTGACTTTAGAAAAATTAAAAAAGAGGTCACAACAAGATTACAATAAATCTTGAGATATCTACGTATTTCTAACAACTTGATCATGTTCAGTTATGTCGTGCATCATCTAAAAGCTTTATTATTTCACACTCCCCCTCAATCACAACTTGTCAATGTTTGAGATTGCGCCTGAATTCAGCAAGTCGTTGCTCTGTTATTGCTTTGGTGAAGCCATCAACCAATTGGTCACCTGTGAAAATGAATCTGATATCAAGTATCTTGTTTGCCACTCTTTCTCGCACAAAGTGAAAATCAATTTCAATGTGCTTTGTTCTAGCATGAAACACTGGATTTGCCGAAAGATATGTGGCACCAAGATTATCACACTATAGGTATGTTGGTTTTGGTTGTAGCACACCTAGTTCTTTCAACACTGATTGTACTCATATAATTTCAGCAGTGGCATTTGCAAGAGACTTATATTCTGCTTCAGTACTGGACCTGGATACAGTAGCTTGTTTTCATGCACTCCACGATATTAAGTTGGGTCCAAAAAATACTGCAAAGCCACCTGTTGAATGACGATCATCCACACATCCTGCCCCGTCCGCATCAGAGAAAGCACTAACCACCATTGATGATGCTTTATGAATTTTAATACCATGATGGAGAGTAGATTTCAAGTACCGTAGTATACGTTTTACAGCACTCTAATGAACAAAAGTAGGAGCATGAAGAAATTGACATATTTTATTTACTGAGAAAGATATGTCAGGTTTGGTTAGTGTCAAATGTTGTAACACTCCTACTATACTGCGGCACTGTGTAGCAGCTGTAGCATCAAGTGGATCACCATCATATAAAGACAATTTTTCATATGCTGACATGGGAGTAGCAGCAGGTTTGCAATTGCCTATTCCAACACGAACAAGAATATCTGAAGTATACTTAGCTTGTGAGAGAACAATGCCATCAGCAGTAGGTGTAACTTCAATACCTAGAAAATAGTGAAGCAGACCTAGATCCTTTAAGGCAAAATCCTCCTTTAAGTTTTTCACTAGTGAGTCAATAGCCCCTTCTGAAGAACTGACCACAATGATGTCATCAACATATACTAGGATGTACATTGCAATACCATCCTTTGAGAAGAAAAATAAGGAGGTGTCAGCCTTGGATGGACTGAAGCCGAGCTGTTGAAGCTTGCCACTCAAGCGAGCATACCACGCACGGAGTGCTTGTTTAAGACCATATAATGCTTTATCAAGCTTGCAAACCAGATAAGGATTAACATGATCGACATACCTAGGTGGTTGACACATGTAAACATCTTCCTCCAGAACACCATGCAAAAACGCGTTCTGCACATCTAGTTGTCGAAGAGACCAGCCACGAGAAACTCCAAGAAAGAGCACAAGTTGAATTGTGGCTGCTTTGACTACAGGACTGAATGTGTCCTCCTAATCCAGACCATATCTTTGTTTGAAACCTTTAGCAACTAATCTGCCTTTATATCGATCCACCAAACCATCAGCCCTCTTTTTTACTTTATATACCCACTTGCAATCAATTAGATTTGTCTGTGGAGGAGCAGGAACCAAGTGCCATGTTTGATTCTTCATGAGAGCTGAAAACTCAAAATCCATTGCTTCTTTCCATCTTGGATCACTTATTGCTTCACGAAGATCCCTTGGTTCCTCACTAGCACAAAGCATACCATAGGGAATTGTACCATCAGTGCGCACTCGCGGTTGGCGAAGTCCATGACTAAGTCTGGTGCAAGGGCGTGTTGGTGGAGGTGAAGGCAGTGATGCTGGTAGTGATGCACCAAGATCATTTGTCATAGGTTGCACAGGCCCTGTATGTTGCTGTTGTACATGATCTGATGACAATGTTGTTATTGAATTAGTGTCAAGATTAACATTTGTACTTGTAGCATCAGGATGCACATGAGAGAGTTGTGATTCCTGCAAAACAGCACTATATACAGGATGAACAACCGTATCCAGTGTAGAGAGCATCACGGGCTCATCAGGCACAAAATTAGATTCTCCTGCATTGTCAGAGGGGTTAGTCATAAGATCATAACCACTATCCACAAAAACTAAGTTAGGATCAAGGAGGGATATTTCAACTCGAAGGCGTGCTCCGACATTAAGATGTAACTCAGAGAAAGGAAAGACATTTTCATCAAAGACCACATCACGAGAAATGTATACTCGGCCTGAAGAAACATCAAGACACTTGTATCCTTTGTGGAGATCAGTGTAATCAAGAAATACACAACGTGTTGAGCGAAAGGCAAGCTTGCGAGAGTTGTATGGACGTAGGTTGGGCTAACACGCACATCCAAACATGCGAAGAAAACTATCATCGACTGTATTGCCAGAAATTCGCTCAAGAGGTGTATCAAAATTAATAACTCAAGAGGGAAGCCGATTAATAAGGTAAACAGCTGTAGTGAAAGCCTCATCCCAAAATTTGAACGGCGTAGAGGCTTGCGCAAGAAGAGAGAGTCCTACCTCAACAATATGTCTATGTTTGCGCTCTGCAGATCCATTTTGTTGATGTGTATGTGGACACGATACATGATGGATGATTCCAACCTTGTTAAAAAAAGGATGAAGCCTTTCACCTCCCCAATCGGTTTGAATGGTTTGAATTTTGCGACCAAATTGGCGTTCAACCAACTGTTGAAACTGATGAAAGCACTGAAAAACCTCAGATTTGTTTTTAAGAAGATAAATCCACACAAATTTGCTATAGTCATCGATGAAACTCACATAATAATTATTACTTCCAACAGATGTTGGTGCTGGCCCCCATACATCTAAAAACACAAGTTTTAAGGGAAATTTAGACTCTCTAGAGGAACGAGAAAAAGATAATTGATGACTTTTGGCCTGTTGACATGCATCACAGACTGACTCATCTGATTCTCACGAGTGCAAGGTAGATTATTGGAGCTAATGACTCTTTTAACTATTTCGACAGAAGGGTGACCCAAACGTCCATGCCATCGCACCAAGGACGGTTTAATAGCATTGAACGCTTGCTTGGATGATGTAGCAGCCAAGGACGATGAAAGGGGGTATAAACCACCTTTACCCCTACCGCTCAGCAGTGTTGTCCCCGTGGTTCGATCCTTAACCAAAAATTGATGTGGATGAATCTCAAAGAAAGCATTGTTATCAGAAGTGAAACGATGAATGGAAAGTAGATTTTTAGTGGCACTAGGAACATGTAAAATATTATTGAGATAAAGAGGTCGAATAGCAGATGGAACAATGGCATGACCAATATAACTTATACCCATACCTGAACCATCTGCAGTATGAATCTTTTTCTGGCCGTCATAGCGTTCTCGGGTTGTCAGCTTGTCCAACTCGGAGGTGATATGGTCTGTGGCGCCGGAGTCGCTGTACTAGTTTGTGTCAATTCCATAGGAAGAGACAGCACCAGCAGTCATCTCCTCACCAATGAAACTTGCATCAAAACGTTTATAGCACTCGACAACAGTATGTCCAGATTTTTTACAGAGCTGACATATGGGTTTAGCACTCGAGTGACCGCGGCCGGCACCGCGACCAGCACCATTTCCACGTCCACCATCACGACCACCACAGCCGCCGTTACGCCCACGACCAGGACCACCCCTCCCACGAGAAGCTACATTTGCAGCCATGTAGGAGGAGGTTTGTGACTCCAGACGTGCCTCGGCGCTGAGGAGCTGAGCGTAGAGATCACTCAGTGAGATCTTCTCTTGACGGCAAATGGACTCAACAAACGGTTTGGACTCCGAGTCAAGCCCAGCAAGGATGTATGCCACAACATCCTCATCATCCACTTTCTTTCCCGCAGCCGCCATGTCATCCGCAAGACCTGCCATCTTGGAAAAATAGGCCGCACAGGATAGATCGCCCTTGCGTGTAGTAGCAAGCCTTTGTCGAAGATGCACGATCCGACTGCGAGGAAAACATGGACTGAACATGTGTCCATACCTCAAACAAAGTAGTAAAACGCGTCACCTGCGCAAGGACTTCACGAATCATTGTGGAGTTGAGATAGCCAAGGAGGTGTTGATCCTTGGTTACCCAGAGAGTATATGCTAGATTGACGATGGTCCTCTTGACCTTGTCAGCTCTTTCTTCTTGAATGGTGATCGGAGGGGCCGGTTCTTTACCCATGAGAATATCAGTCAGCTGAGCACCGCGGATGGCAGGCAACACTTGCGCTTGCCAGAGCAGGAGATTATCGCGAGAGAGTTTTTCAGAGACCGGATGAGCAAGAAAGTTTGGAAGAACAATCGCAGATGAGGACGCCATGATGGCGAAAAAAAAACTAGATGTGTTTGTGGAGGAAGGCTCTGATTACCATGTGAAAATGGTAGGATGCGTGCACTTTTCTGTGCTGCTCTTTGCTTTATATATCAGGTGTTTGTTACAACTAACCTTAAAAAAACTAGTAAAGAGGTTACAACAAGATTACAACAAATCTTGAGATATCTACGTATTCCTAACAATTTGATCACGTTCAGTTATGTCGTGCATCATCTAGAATCTTTATCATTTCACACAGAACGCCATCGCCGTTTACTCCCCGGCAGAGTGGGTGCGGCTTTTGGCTCCTATTCCGTCCAAAGCGGAGTAAACACGAACCGTTGCGTTTGGCGGGCGGCGCATGCGGTGACCACTGCCTCGCCGAGGGACGGCATCTGTACTGCGGCTCCTGCCTACCTCTCGCTAGCCGCGTGTGACCACCGCGACTGCCAGTCTGCGTCTGGGTTCGTGACTGCAATGTAGGAGTACTTACATGCTCGATGCAATGGGTCAGGTACGGCCTGTATACCAAGGCTTTACGTAGCACGGGCCATTAATTGTTTTATATTGGGCTGAAAAGAACTTGTGGAATGGAACTTGTATTGGGCTCTTCCTCTAACTTGTGGAATTCAAGCAAATGGGATAACTCCAAGTCAGATGCAAGTGAAGCAACTCAAAAGCTAAGCTACTCCCACCAAAGTTCCTTTTCCTTTTTAGTTTTGTGTAGGTACTCCTGTTTCATTAACGAAACATCACACATACTTCAAATACTCTAACACCTCTAGTGTCAGCCAAATAGGAGTTGTAGATGATTGACTGAAATCCTCGATGTTATCGGTGGGTGGGTGACTTCCACTCCTGCCAAGAGATTGGATCCTAGATGAATGGTGCGATGCTTGTGTGGCACTCAGGATGATGACGGGCATGGTGGCATGCGATGTGTGTGATGTCTGGCACCACACGCATTGGGTTGACATTGCAGATGGTGAGCTTGTGCCACCATTATTCTTATACATGGTCTACGGTGTCGCTTTTATGGCCACTGGACCTATGAGGCCACTACGTACCTGTGAAATGATAAGGTACCGTTCGGAACCGAGAAAATTTTCTGATTTTTATATTTTTTTCTTATGAAATTAAAATAATTTTTGTGAATTTTTTATAAAATTATTGTGAAACTCTTGCATTTCAAATGAGGCCTAATTCTTTTACCCTTTTTTTAAGTCTTATATACATCCCTTCTGTTCATATATCTGATAATAATATTTGAACTAGATTTGCAACCATTTGCGTAAAGTGGGACAGTGTGGTGATTTTATCTGTAGAAGTAGTAGAGATGGACATGATTAAACACTAGAGGGGGAAACTTTATCCATGTCATTAGCATTTTGGAATGAAAGTAGTATAATATTGTAAGTAGCTGTTCTATAATTGCACCTCTACTCCTCTAGTGCTTCTGAATCTTGTCAATGAACTTGTCCATTCTGTTACAAGAATTGTGTAAACTAAATCATTCCATTGTTTTGTGTTGATGTTTGATTTGGTGTTGGTTTTTTAATAGGTGCACAGAAGTTAAGTCACCATCGGGTCTCTCCGTTGAGTTTTTTTTTTATAGTCATTTGTTTCATTCGTTGTTTTGCCAGTGAGATGATATTTACGAGTTAAGGCCTCCTTTGCAATGGGAAATTTTTTTCGTTTTTTATATTTTTTTCTATGAAATTAAATTAATTTCTGTAAAATTATGTGAGATTTTTGTAAAAATTCTGCGTTCAAAAAAATTCTGATACTCAGCTGCATCAAACATCTTTTTGAGAACTTCGAATGATTTGCCTGGTGCCTCTCTAATCAATTGGCGTACAAGTATGGCTCTGTACAGGTACGTTCGTATTCGTATCCCGTGCGTATCTGATCGTATTACCATTTCCCAAACGTCCTAACAACACGAGCTCGCATTTCCGAATCCCGACGCTCTCGCCTCCGCCCCCGAGCCCCGACACGAGTCCGCCGCCCCAGGACCGCGGCGGCATCTCCCATCGCCGTGGGGGGCCCATCCCCCTGATCGCGGCCGCCGGCCATGGTCCACAGCGCGTACGACTCCGTCGAGCTCGTGGCCGGTGTCCCGGGCCGCATCGAGGTCGTCGCCTCCCACGCCGGGAAGCTCCTCGTCGCGACTTCCGACTCCGAGGGATTCCTCCGCAGCTCCGACTGCTCCCTGCGCATCTACTCTGCCCCGTCCCCCGCCGATGGGGGCGAGATCCGGCGGGATGGGCCCTACACTCTGGAGCGGCAGGAGCCGCGGTTCTGGCGCCGACCGCCCCTCGCCATGGAGGTCAGCTCTAGCCGCGACCTCCTCCTCTCGCTCTCTGAGTGGGTCGCGCTCCACCGCCTTCCCGGGCTCGAGACTGTTGCCGCCGTCTCATCCAAGACCAAGGGCGCCAACGCCATTACCTGGGACGATCGGCGGGGCCTCCTCGCTGTCGGCCGACAGAAGCGCCTCACCGTTTTTCGCCTCGACAGTAATAACTTGCTTGCATTGGCAATCTGCTCGATAGGATTATTTTCTTCTCTTTTAATTTTACTCTAACCTTAGGTTGCACATATGATTTATTGGGGTTTCAGTGTAGCTAGAAATCACCAGCTGGTAGTGCTCAAATTGAGGTTCTGAAATGCGAGTTTCAGATTGTTTTTGTTTGATCAGAATGGTGGTTTGTAGTTGCTAGTCTGTGATTTAGTTAGTGAATCTGCTAATTTGGAAGCCTCTTTTGTGATTGAAGAGTTTGGAACTTTACGCTGGTTTTGGAACGTTCCATGATAGGTGATGACCTTAGCCTGATACTGAGCTCATTACAGTCTTTGCGTTGGAATAACTTTCGTATATTGCTGTTGGAGCTAAGTGTTTCAACTCAGTGGTTGCTATCATTTTTATTTTTAGCCTAATCTAGTCATATGATGAGATGAATTGACCTTATTCAACCTTAACAAAACCCATACCTTTTACTAAGGTTATTTCGTGTCAAGTATTTATTACTTTTTGTGAAAATTAATCACTTTTGAAACTGTTTCTGGCTAATGGAGTTTGCTGCACGTAGGAGCTTTGGAGAAACTTCTGACATCCAACACATTCTTTTGTTGAAATTTGTAGCAGGAAAAACAGTTAATTTTTTTTGCTTGACACTGTTAGAAGGTCAGGATACATATGTTTATCAGCGTTTGATGCATTAAGCTAATAGCATAGGTTGCCTTGTGCTTTTTCCCAAAAAAAAAAAATAGTCTCATTGCTTTGTGTAAACAACATCTAAGTAGGGAAGCAAAAAATATAATAAATTCTCTAGAGTGGACCGGGAGAATATCATATTTAAATGATATATATCATCTTGAATTGGTGAGTCAACTCTTCTTCTTTTTTTTTTCCCCAGGTGGCCGAGAATTTGTCGAGGTGAAGGAATTCGGTATACCAGATCTGGTGAAATCTATGGCCTGGTGTGGTGACAACATATGTCTTGGGATTAGGAGAGAGTATATGATAATAAACAGCATGACTGGGGCACAAACTGAAGTGTTTTCTTCTGGGAGGATTGCTCCTCCTTTAGTTGTGCCTCTTCCTACTGGGGAGCTCCTATTGGGAAAGGTATTACTCCTCATTTTTGATAGTCTTATTTTCCATATTTGTGTTGATCTTCCATTTCATGATTTTGTTTGCCAGATTGATAGCGACATATTTTTGGTGTTCTTAAGTTCAAGTGACAGTATTCTGTGCTGTATAAGAAGAGCGGGAAATTTATTCTTGAAATAATATTTTTAAGTTGAGGATACAAGATTTGTCATATGTAATAATGAAATGTTCCTGTCACAATTGACAGGGAGACTTAGTTTTCACAGTAGCACTAATATAAGACTGCCACCAGTTAGAATGCATGTTGTCGCGGTTACTTTTTGCCTCAGATGGACATGCCTTTATTCAATTCTAGAACATGCTTCCAAATTGAACATTTCATTAATGATGCAGAATCTAGTGTTGTTTGGAAGAGTATCTTTTAAAGTCCTGTACATTAAAACAGTTAATTATCTTCTCTAAAAATTTTTTCACCCTTTTTAGTTTTAGTTAACATGCTAATATTTCCTCTGTGTATTCAGGATAACATTGGGGTATTTGTTGATCAAAATGGGAAACTTATTCAAGATGGCAGGATAATTTGGTCTGACACGCCTGCTTCTGTAGTTATACATAAACCATATGCTGTGGCACGCCTGCCACGTCATGTCGAGGTGAGTTGTTATGATCTTGTATATGTATATTCAAATTGTAAGAAACAGTGTGGAGGTAATAAATTTCGTAATTTGATATTGATATTATTTTTTCAGATACGGTCTCTTAGAGCTCCTAATGCATTGGTTCAGACTGTCGTCCTCCGCGATGTTCAAAAGCTTGTTTCAACTGACAATTGTATACTTGCTGCACTGTCAAACTCTGTTTTTGGTTTACTGCCTGTTCCTATTGGTGCCCAGGTATCCATATGTTTGGTTTCTAAATTCTGATGAGCATGTTGGTGGCAACATTTTTGCTTGAGGCATACTTATGCCATTTTGTCCATCATAAGCCACAGTACTCATCTGTTTGAGGCTATCTTCCAGTGTTTATAGGTTAAAATGAACAATACTGTTTTTGAGCTAAAAATGAACAATGCTGTTACCATGTTAAACTGTAGTCTGGTGCATATTTAGCAGTAGATGATATGAACTGATGATGTAATCGAAGTTGAAAAAGAAACTTGAGGTGTGTGTGGTTTGAAGGATTGAACAACCAAAATTGTTTGAACGACATTTTTCACAGAAACTATTGAGTTTTGCCTTCAACTTCTAATTATTGTGATGATTCTATTATGCTGCCCTATATCTTCCTTGCAGAGTTTAATGTTCCCTATAGAGTTTAAACATCTTACTACTTATATGCAAACCTTCGTTAGAAATATTCTATGCCATAGATTGCACTATTACTCATGAAATTTTATACGGAGTATGTATTTATTTATTGAGAAAACATGTTTCCCTCTGTTACGACACACATATTTTGGTTGCTTGGAAATGAGAGAAATTACCCTTTGTCGTAAGATCATTGCAATTTTCATGGTGAAAATTTAGAGTGGAAATGCTGTGATACAATGACCCCTCATCAAAATAAAGATCAATAACCCTAGATTATAAATGGATGATGCTATTTTCACAGGAATGTCAGTTCTAGCTTGAAAAGATAAGCTAGCATTAAATAGCCATTTTGATCATTTCACAAGTTCTTTACCTCCTTTCCTTCTTTTTTTTTTGCTTAAATGTACACTTTTTGCGTAATGTGTTCTACAGATAGTGCAATTGACTGCATCTGGAGAATTTGAGGAGGCACTAGTATTATGCAAGCTACTTCCTCCAGAGGATTCGAACTTACGAGCTGCAAAGGAAAGCTCAATACACATAAGGTTTGTTCAATATGCCCAATCTAAGGGCCACCACAATACTTTGTTTCAAGTCTGTATCCTTGCACTGTTTTCATTTCATTTTGTGAACAAAACTAAATGAGTAACTTTCCTTTTCATTTCATGAATTAGGTATGGGCACTTTTTGTTTGATGCTGGGAGCTATGAGGAAGCAATGGAGCAATTTTCGGATTCACATGTGGATATTACTTATGTGTTATCTCTATACCCTTCTATTGTTTTGCCTCAAACACACATTATAGGTGAACATGACAAGCTCCAAGACATGCCAGAATTAGAGAGGGAATCATCTGATGTGACAGATGAAATGGAATCATACTCTTTGCAACTAAATGAATCTGATGATAAATCCCCAATGGAGATAAAGAAAATGAGTTACAATGCTTTGATCGCTCTTGTGAAGTATTTGCAAAAGAAAAGAAGTGGAATAATTGAGAGAGCAACAGCTGAAGTAACAGATGAAGTGGTCTCTGGAGCTGTGCACCACAGTTTAATCTTATCTGAGCCATATAAGTTAAAGAAGCCAAAAAAGGTAGACTGCCTTCTTTTCATTCTTTTTGCATTTTCCAAGTACTTACTAGTAACCTCCAGTGACTGAAATTGCATGATTTAGAAACCAATATACATAAAGCATACAGTAACAAGGGCCTCAGTTTTCCGGCTTGTCAGGAAGTAAATCGAAACTTCTATCCCATTTGATTACCAAGCGTTCAAGAATGTCTATCATACCAAAAAAAAAAAAAAATCAACTTGCGTGCGGTAAGACCGCCCTTGTGGCATTGCATTAAGGAGACCACACGCCAGTTTGAGAAAATCCCCGAACCCTTGCCCTACCCTTACACAGTGGCACCTTAGCCTGTGTTAGTTACCAATGACCTGGGCCAGGCCTTAGACCTGCGTTTGATGTGGGACAGATGGGGGGATGTTCTTTACCCTCATTTTGAAATTCGCTCCCATAGATCAAACCTAGTACCTAGGGGGTGCTACTGAGGCTCTTAACAATAGGCTAAAGGCCCTTTCGCGAGAATGGCTCATCATAGCATGCAGCCAGATCATATTTGCTTTAACATTAGCTGCTCATTTTCTGGATACAACCGGTTCCATTTTCTACAGCCAATTAGCCAAATTCATTTTTGGATTTCTGTTTCGATGAGTTTTGGCGCAACAGTAAAGCTGTTGCCTTGTGATCATGAGGTCATGGGTTTGAGGCCCTGTTTGTTTGAGATTATAATCTACTAGATTATATATTTTAGAGATTATAATCTATAGAGGTAAACAAACAGAGCAGCTTATTTATCATATTATTTTAATCTCAAGCTTGGATTATTATAATCCAATAAGCTGGTCATTAGTTGCTTATTTGAGATTATAGTCTTCAAAATACCCACTACCTTTGCCAAGTTGAAAATAAGCTGAGTTGCCAAACATGCAAGTACAGATTATAATCTAGATTATAATATCTAAATTATAATTCAGATTATAAAAAATTGAGATTATAATCTAGATCATATAATCTAATGGGGAAACAAACAGGGCCTGAGTCCTGGAAATAGCCTCTTGCAGAAATGAGGGAAAGGCTGTGTACGAAAGACCCAAAGTGGTCAAACCCTTCCCCAGAGCCTGTGCAAGCGAGAGCTGCATGCACCTGGCTGCCCTTTTTTTTTGTTCAGATATGAAATGTCTTAATGGAAGGGGAGCCTTGGTGCATCGGTAAAGCTGTTCCTTATGTATCACAAACGTCTCTAGATTGATTTATCAAAGCTGTATGAGTGTGTCGTCAGTAGAAAACTATGTAAAGCAGTAAACCAAGCTTGTTTGTGCTTTGGTTAATCCAGGAAGCAAACTGCGACACTTTCTTGTGTCATGCACACGCACACACGATGATTTAAGCTTTCATAATAATTTAACTTTCTCCCTAGGACCATCCTATTCATATTCTATCCATTTAAAGATGAAGTGATGTGATTCCATTATTTCTTGGTTAAGAATGATTTTCTTTCAGTTTCCAAAGTTGTCATGTGCCGTTCTATTCAAAGGATTTTCGCAGGCATTGGTTGTTTATAAGTGTATATGATGCTGCTTCAATTGTACAGATGGCGAAAATGTAATGCAACCAAACCACATGCAATTTATAATAAATCTACTCTGTTTATATTTCAGAAGCGAGCTCAAACACATACAAGCTCTATTGCTAGAGAAATGGCTACTGTACTGGACACATCTCTGCTTCAAGCTCTTATTCTAACTGGGCAGTCATCAGGGGCAGTAGAATTGTTGAAAGGACTTAATTATTGTGATTTGAAGATATGCGAAGAGTTTTTGAAGGACCGAAACGAATATATGGTTTTACTTGAGCTCTACAGAAGCAATGAAATGCACCGTGAAGCTCTCCAGCTGCTCAATCAGTTAGTCGAAGAATCGAAATCTGAGATGGGAAATACCAATTTTAATAAAAAGTTTAGCCCTCAAATGATCCTCGAGTATCTCCGGGTATAATTTCTTCTTCCTTGTTAACATGGCTAAAAATATTTTCTTTGTAAAGAACCTCTGGATAACCTCATCCCAGTGATTTTGGACCTTATATACTTTGTTGCATAATGTTTTTGGCCCTCGTATGAACACAAGGGATATTCATGTACAAAAACATCTTTATTAAAATGTGGAAAACACAAATGGGATATTAAATTCGAAATACAATCCTTGTTTTTTAGAGCTGCACATTTTGCATACTTTTTATGGTTAAATACTACTTGTATGTTGACTCAGAATTCCTTGTGTTACTAGCATGTCATGATGACTCCTGTATATGCTTTTGATATTATTATAGGTTCATATGAAGTTGGTTATTTTGCTTATGTTACTAACCTGCCATGTACTGGTTCATTCATTTCTCAGTCTCCAATAATCGATTGTTCGTGTTGGAAAACTTATACATTGGTGGTTTACCATTGTATTCTTTTATATATTGTTCAAGGTTACCAATTGGACTTTGCCTCGGCATATGAATATATAATCCTTCTTTTCACGCTATTTTTTCTTTTCTATAGCTGATTTTAACCTTGACAGTACGAATACAATAAAATTCCCGGTCAATTATTTTTTGTTTCTATGGCTAATTTGGAATTCTGTGCATTTTCTTTTGCAGCCCCTTTGTAGATCTGACCCAATGCTGGTTTTAGAGTCTTCCTTGTATGTACTTGAATGCAATTCGTCAGAAACCATTGAGCTCTTCTTATCTGAAAATGTTCCGGCAGATTTGGTAAATTCATATCTGAAACAGCATGCTCCAAATTTGCAGTCAACTTACTTAGAATTGATGCTTTCCATGAGTGAAACTGGGATCAATCCTAATCTGCAAAATGAACTGGTATGTACTCCTCTCTCTCTCTCTCTCTCTCTCTCTCTCTCGTTGAGTAATTGGCATGTATTCTTTGCAGTTGTTAGCTTTGTTTGTATTCATATCCAATCATTTCTTTTGATTCTGCTTAGATGGTTTTATTTCTATAAACTGTTGTTAAAAAGTTCACTAAAATATAGCAAATAAACTTCTGATCTTATCATATTCTAACCTTTTTTCCCTGATATCTTTTAACCTTCTGGTCTGAAGGTGCAACTGTACCTTTCTGAAGTTCTTGACTGGTATAAGATTCTGAAGGAAGATGGAAACTGGACTGAGAAAACATATTCCCCAACACGGAAGAAGTTAATATCTACATTAGAGAATAATTCAGGTTACAATACAGACATACTTCTTAAGCGTCTCCCCCAGGATGCTCTTTTTGAAGAGCGTGCTATATTGTATGGGAAATTAAATCAACACCTCCATGCACTGTCTCTCTATGTCCACAAGGTACCATTGCTGTGTAAAGCGCCTTTGATCCATTAATACTCCTCTGTTTTGTGTTAGTTTGGTATTAGGTTTTTAAGTAACATCCATATTAAACTGTTCTCTACTTTGCAGCTCCAAATGCCAGAGAGAGCAGTTGCATATTGTGACCGTGTTTATGAGGAAGGAGCACAACAACCTTCCAAGTCAAATATTTACTTTAATCTTCTACAAATTTATCTAAACCCAAGAAAATCTCAAAAGGAATTTGAGCAGAGAATTATTCCAGTGGCATCACAGTTCCCTGGAAATCAAAAGGTTAGCTCTGCCAGTAAGGCCAGGATGGGACGCACAGGTAAAAAAGTTGTTGAGATTGAAGGGGCTGATGACATGCGCTTTAGTCCCAGTGGGACTGATAGCAGCCGAAGTGATGGTGATGGAGATGATGTAAGTGATGGAGGCCCTATAATACTGAATGAAGCACTTGAATTACTAAGTCAACGGTGGGACAGAATAAATGGTGCTCAGGCTCTTAGGTTATTACCGAGAGACACAAAACTCAAGGTAAACATTTTGTATGCTGGCGATATATCTTTTTTTCTGGCCTGGTTCTATGCCACTATAGACAAGAAGAAATGCTAGATCTTTGTGTTAATGTTCGTAAGTATGCAACGTTTTTCTTTAAAAGGTGATGTATTATGTGGATTCGTTAGTGTAATCTGTGCGGCGTCTTGGTTTTAGTAATCTTAGAAGGCTATTTTGTTTCAGTTACTTAGTCAGGACTTGGTCCTCTGTCAGTTAGTTCAGGGAGCTCCAGGTGGTATACTGGTATATCATCATGTTTTACGGTCATACCTGAGATTTAGGAGGTCACCACGACCAGTTTGTTTGTCCTGTGAGCCAGGCTTTACATTCTGCAAGTTATTGGGAAAACGCTGCAACTCTCGCTGCAGCAAAAGCCTACTGTGTCCCTCACTTGATGCCAGTCCACCATAGACAATTCCAACAGATTTTAGGGTAAGTAACACAAATAAATTTGGCACACAGGTATAAAGACCGAACTCATACCTGCATAGTAACAAACAAACTACTGCATATAATATACATAAACATTTCAAAATTTCAATTTGCCTTATGCCCTTTTATATAAACAACATTGCTTGAGCTGTTTGATTTCATGTTTTAGAATGTTCACTTACCAAAGATTCTGAAGATTCTAATTATCTGTTCTGAACAATTGCAGGATCTGGTGTCATTTCTTGAGCCACTATTGCGTAACTCTAGTGAACATCTACGCAATTATTTGGTTATCAAAAACTTGATTTTTCGAGCAAACTTGCAGGTATTTTGATATTATGCTCTCTTTTCTCCTGCTATCCCCTTGTTGTCATTGTTTATTTGTAGCTTTATTATTAAAGTATGCTAGTCGTTGGAATTCTCCTAGGGAAATGTCACCACATGCTTTGAAGCTTAGATTGTTGTGTAGTTATGCTCCCTTGTCTAATATCCTTCCACTATAGTTTGCATTCCAATAGTTAGTTTCAGCACTGATAAAACATAAAATGTTGATTACTTTGCTGAACAGCTAAATTACTTGAAAGTGTGCTGTTTCATCACGTATGCCGTTATAATATTGTGATGTGTTGTTGACCTTCTTTACATTGTTGTGACAACTGTTGCCAAAGAACTATTGTGTAATGCAATGAGTAAATTTTTACATCTTTCTCACAACTGTCAATATGCCAGGTAAAGGAGGATCTGTATAAACGGCGCCAAGCTGTTGTCAAGATTGATGGAGATAGCATGTGCTCTCTTTGCCATAAGCGCATTGCAAATAGTGCATTTGCAATTTATCCAAATGGACAAACACTAGTGCATTTTGTCTGCTTTAGAGAATCGCAGCAGATTAAGACTGCTACAGGAAGAAATTCTGTGAAACGTAGATAATATGGCTATACTCCAGGTACATCAGACTCCACATTGATAGTTCAAATGTTACCCTGGTAGTGCTCTAATCTTTTGGATGGCTGACCCTGGTCGATTCTTTTGACATCAGTTGGATAAAACATATGTGTTTGCCCTAACATTGTTAGATTTGAAAAATCATGTGCTCCTTGCATACAACTGTCCTTTCCATTGTCCTGCCGCTGGATCTATGTATTGCCATGGAAAGCACATAGTTTGCCATCTTGACTATCTTGGCATCTTGCAATATGAAACCCTGACCATAATTGTCTTGCACATGATATGTTTTGTTCTGTTTTCAATTGGCGTTACCATGACTATTGTTTATATTGCCAGTTTCATACATCAATCACATTTAACTTTTGCAGCACAGCTTTTCTATCTTTCATAAAATATTGACATTGAAAAAAAAAAAATTGTACTACTAACTTGATACTATGTGCACCGGACTGCACCGACACCCGCCCCCCCCCCCCCCCCCCCCCCTTTTCTTTTTACTGACTCGAATCTGTTGAATTCTGCTCCTCAGGTTGTAATATCAACTAATCTGGGATGCAAGGCTCGTACACTTGGAACTTGCTGTTTTGACGTCCATTCCTTTTTTGTCTACAGTCTCAACTTTGGCAGTATGCTTTGATGGATGTTCCATGGTAATTTGTATCAAGCTGCTTTTGGTTGAAACTCATACTGTTCACTTAGCGCATCAATTTATCTGATGTGAGCTAATTGAATTACCAGATACTGCTTCAGAGGTTTGGAAGTGCTTAGTCCTTTCACAGGATTTGTATATTTAGTAAGGATGCACTTCAATTTTAAGTCCATAGAGGTACTGGAAAAGAGGATAGCTTCAACTTCAGAATGTAGATGAAAGTGTTGTGAAGTTTCAGTGCAGTGATTGCCACATCTGGGTAGCCGTGTTTATAGTTTTCCAATGTGTTCAGTTGTCGTGTAAAGAGGAAGTGGCTATCTTATTTGTGTGTTCTGAAATTTTGAAGGATTGCAATATGTTTGCTTTGGATTATCCATATTAATAGTGAAAAAGAAATGCACAATGGATGTGAATGTGTTTGCCTTTATAATTCTTTTTAACCCACACGAGAAACGGAGACGCGAGGTGCGACAGGTTTCTGAACGCAGCTTTGGTTTAGCATCCTTTTGTCTTGAGATTTGACCATTTGAAGACATTTCCTCTAATAGAAAAATGTTTTTTTTTTGTGTTTATGCTAATCATAAATTTGTCTGGGCTAAAAATATATAAAGAATCACATAGGAGTATATGATAAGGCTTACTGGGTTACAAAATATTCATAATTGAATAATACTGCTATAATGTATCCATTTTCTTTTAAGGCTAACTGAAGCGTCACACTGAATATTGCTACAATGCCCCCCCCCCCCTTATATTTTGGATCGGCTACATGTTATTCTCTCGTTCTTTAATTGATTTTATTGTTGATTTTTAAATTTAATATTGATTATTCGTTTTATTAATTTTTTTTGATAAATTATATATATTTTGATATAGTTTGATTTATCATTTAGGTTAGTTAAATCACAACTTAAAATTTTACTCATTTGAGCAAATTTTTTAAATAAAACGAATGATTAAAGTTGATTCTAAAAGTCAACGACAGGACGGAGGGAGTATGAGGAAAAGATTAGCATGCCACCTGTCAATATCGCCTCTTTGTCTGTTTTAATTGTAAAAGTAAACAACGACAGAGCGGAGAGAGCACGAGGAAAAGATTAGCCATACCACCTATTCAATATCGCCCCTTTGCCTTAAAACAAATCAAACGGTTCGATTCTCACGAATACGAAAAAAAAAAATCCGGCCCGTGTACCCAAAGATCATGTAACACTTCGTGTTTTGACGTAAAAAAGCCAATTGTTAATGTCTGAAATCACGGGAAACCAAGCTCAAAAAGAATTTAAACAATTCCAACTAGTTTCAAAAATTAGTTTAAATTTCAAAATGAGTTCAAAACTTTCAATGAAATGATGTGAAAAAAATTTTAACTTGAAATTTCATGAAAAAACTTGAATTTTAGAAGTTTTTTGTAAAATTTTATTTAAGGTTTAAAGGTTTCAAATAAATTATGTTTCTCCGAAAAGCTTGCCAGACTTTGAAATTCAATAACTTTTTATTTTTTCGATTTTCAACTTGACTCAAAAATAAAAGTTGTTCCTTTATAAAAGTTTTACCACGCTACCAAATTTCAAATTTTTTGGAGCTAGGGAAGGATGCCTTTTGGATTAAAACAGAGAGCAGCACATAAAATCAACGAAAAAAAAAGAGAAATCTCATGGAACCCGCCTGTCAGCCTCCACTCACGGCTCCTCCTACCTCTCGCCAGTGCACCACTGTGCTCCTCTCTCTCTCTCGCTGCCACCGCGACTTCCTCGGTGGAGCTCATGCAAGAGCGCCACACCCCACCCGCTGTCACGTCCCCAGACGCGGCTTTACTTTACATTCACTCCTTCCATTGCCAGCCTCTCTCTTCCTCTCTCACTCTCTCTCACAGCCGGCCGGCACTCACCTCTGGAACACGCCGTGGAGAGCCCTCTCTGAGCCGCCCCAGCTCTCCCGCTCGCCCCCAAGCTGCGCCTCCTCCCTCCCACGCTCTCCCACACCTCGGTCCACCTCCTCCTTGGCTGGATTGGACGGATTTCTTTTCCCCAATTTTGGAGCTCGACCACCGCCGACCGTTCTCCATCGATTCCAGCGAAGTCCGGTGAGCCTCGCTGCAATCCCTTTAGAATTTGACCTTCTCGCTCCATGGCACCTCTAGGGCCTCGGATTCCTGAGAATCACTGACTCTTGGTGCAAGAATGTCGAAGGCAAACTCGCTGGCCGCCTGAGACCCATCTACCTCAACCGTCGAGCTCCATCTCGCTGGCCGCCTTTTTTAAAGATGTACTGCGGATTAAGTTGTAAAAATTGTTTAGAACTTTAGACTGTATGATAGTACACTTTACATCTGTTGAGTATATATTGGTACAAATAACTCGATGTAGAGTTAGGCTATGAGTTCTAATAAACGACAGAGAAATCGAGTGAACGAGAAACCTCACTCACGATATATATGTTTTATTTTATCTTACATTTGAATAAACCTGAGACCGGACAGAAATAAAGTACAGTAGGATTTGAGAAGGCATGGCTTTCGGGTGGTAGCACCGTCTGTGTCGTTAAGGATCGATTCGTGTGTAGCTCCGTTGAACAAGTTTAAACGTACCGAATATATACTGAAATTGTGGACAAAAAACCGATGTAGCTCAATATCGTAGTGGTTGGATGTCTCCTGCCTCTCTTTTGATGAGTAGCAGAGAAAAGCTTTAGATCTAACCATAGATGTATTTGGCGTGATCACATTGAGGACTATGTACTTGGGAATGGTAGGTCTCGGGCCGACGTTATGGTATTGTTGTGAAAAGTGGTCACGTGCGACTTTCGAGAAGCGTGTACATGTCGTGTATTTCGAGTATTCTAGCTGATGTAAATCGATTATAATCGCTGTCCCTTACAGTAACGAGTATCGCTTGTTCACTACGTCATGTCGTAGTAATAATGTATTCCCTTTGTTTTTAAATAGTTGCTAGTTCCATCAATACACTTTCGCTCACATCTCTTTTACTTTTCACTGCACATTCTCTTCTCCAAATGCACCTTTTTCTTATTTCAAATGATAATTAATTAGAAATAGAGGAAGTACGTAAACCAAATCAATAATATGAATTGTTTGCTTAGTTCATAGTCAATTGCTTAGTAACTATACCTGATATAGTTATAGAACAAACTAAATTTACTTTTCGTGAATTTAATCTACCGTTAAAATTTTAATATAAAGTTCACTATATTAGCGTTGGTTTTGCAAATAGCCATTCCATATATCTTTAGAGTCGGCTGTAGTTGACCATATTGACGGATAAAATTTGTTGAGCATTTAAATGCTCAGAACTTCACTTTTTATGGTTTTATGTGCAAGTGGTTTTTCTCTCCGACTAACTGGCAGAAGCAATTTTAAATGGTGACTATGTCTGTTGAGAGCCCTGCGTGTCGTGCTTCTGTTTGTATGTTGCTAAAGGATACATCGTATGGGCTCAATAGCAACTTACGTCTAGTCGACGTAAGTCTTAAAAAACACTAATTTAAATTATCGCTTTCGCGCTTTTAAAATTTTTGGTTTTATAAACTTAAATAATAACTTGCAGTGTATTTTATCGTGTTTGTGTTTGAGTTATTCTGTGATCGACGATGGTCTCTTCTGTGGACCCATTGTCTAGGATCACCACGAGTTCTTGAGTGGCTTCTCGAGCAGCGCCGAGAGGTACATCTCCTTCCTCTCCGCGCCCCTGTCCAGTTTCCTCCCCGTCACCCACCTCCTCTTGCGGAGCCCCACGCTTTCCACTACCTCCACGTACGCCGGCATCTCCGCTTCTCCGCAGAAGAAGTGGTCCAGCCAGAACAGCCCGCCGGGCCGGAGCACACGGTACACGTCGAACAGCGCGAACTGCAGCGCGGCGGGCGGGATCCAACCGCTGAGCACGTGCATGGAGTGCACGATGTCCAACGTGTTGTCGAAGAAGGGCAGCCGCGCCGCGACGCTCACGTAGAGTGGCACGATCCCGCGCGCGGCGACGAAGGCGCTGAATGGCCCGTTGAGGTTGACGGTGGTGGCCACCACGGTGACCCCGCGCTCGCGCATGCGCACGGCGAAGGTGCCGGACCCGCCGCCGATGTCGAGCCCGATGCGGACGGAGTCCGGCGGGGACGCCGACGCGAGCACCTCGTCGATGGAGAAGTTGAGCGGGTTCCTCTTGCCCGTGGCGTTGAGCCAGCGGTAGCGCTCCGGGCCGGCGAGGTCGAAGCAGTCCTTGCAGTCGTCGAAGCGCGGGGAGCGCGCGCGGTCCACGAGGCAGCGGAAGGACTTGCATGTGTACGCGGACCAGTGGACGGAGCGGTCTGGTGGCGTGGACCAGAGCGCGTCCGGGAACTGCAGCGGTGGCGCCGGATCCCGCGGCGCCGCGGGGCGGCAACGTCGGCGCGGAAGCGGCTCGCAGCCGCGGAGCATGAGCCTCTGTGCCGAGAGCTCGTCGTCTGGGCAAGAGCCGTTGACTGTGTACGTGAGGAAAGCGGCGAGGAGATCCGGGAAGGCCAAGCACGGGTGTCCAACTGGCGGCCGTAGCTCGGCGGTGCCCCAGTTCGGGTTGCGCCCGTACGGGAGCGCGTGCGGCCCAGCGAACGCGTGGTACTCAGGCGGGAGCTCCAGCGGCTCCGGGACAGAGGCTGTTGTCACCGGACTTGCTGCACTCGGCGCGGCCGTGACGAAGGCCGGGGGCGGCGCGCAAGATGAGTATGAGGAGACAAGGAGGAAGGTGGTGAGGTTGGAGCCGAGTAGGACGGCGACGTAAAGAAAGGTGCGGAGAAGGGGGACACCATGCGCGGCGTCCACGTACACGGCCAGCCTGGTGACGGACATTGACATGGAGGCACGGAGTCGCGGATGATGCGCGTCTTGTTGAGCGCGAGGCGGGTGCGGGGCGGAGAGATGAAGCAGGCCGGGAAGAAGCTATGAGCTCGGGGCGTGCGGTGGCGAGAGCGCACGGAACTGCTCGGCTTGCGGGCCTAGACTAGTGACCGGCGGGAAGACTGGTGGAATGTATTGGCAGTGCTCTCTTGCCAATTGTCCCCGTTGGCTCGCGATCCGCGCCAGGCTTGCTGGAGAATGAAGCAAGGACGGCAAAGCGGAGTCGGTCCGCGACTTTGCACGGCCCCGGCTTCCGGCGGATTGATGGGAGCCGCTTCTCCCGAGGCGGTCATGGCTGTGATCCATATGTAGCCATTTCCGGCAGAGCTCCCACCGGCCGCAACACATGAATGTTGGTACTACTATGACGGTCAGCGGACGTCCAAACTGCTCCTCCCTCCGTCCTTAATCACATGTCATCTTAAAAGTTACAAATTTTTTTTTACTTATTATTCTCACTTTTTAATACATATTTTTTTATTTTTTTATTTTCAATGTATCTTTATCTCTCTGCTTCTTATTTTCAACCCATCCTATTTTTTATGTCAGTGCCCCCACTTAAAACAACAACTACACACTTAAAACGACAACTACGGAGGGAGTATCTGTGGGTTTGTGAAATCCACGTTACCGAGCAGGTACAGAGCCATATGAACGAAAAGTAAGGCCTGATCAATATTTTTTTCTCCCCGAGTGTCAAGACAGAAAACTTAAGTCTTCTAAAGTTCTCTCTATTTTCAAAGAATGTACAAACATATCTTACTTTCATCAACCACTAAATATCTTCGCTAGGTGACAGCATATAATTGTGGACGAATCTATGAACTATGCACAAAGGCGGTGAGGAAGAAAGTGTAAACACAGCAAAATTGGACTATTATCAATTCCTTTAGGCCTTGCTAGGTTTGAGAAAATTACGTTGGGGTTAGAGTGGATTGACACCATACCCAGCTTGTGGAGGATTAAATCCCCCTCAACACCCACCAAACCCCCTTGGTAGGGGAATAAACGAACAGGCCCTTTGATAACAGGCTTAGGATATGTACTGTGATGTTCTTCTGTGCTGTACGACTGAACCCTATCATGAATTTTCTCATATAAGGCCATGTATAACTGAACTCATGCAGCAACTGCAGTGCTTGCTGTACTTGGTGCACCACAGGAAGTGTCTTCTCAACGATGCAATCAGCACCAGAACTTTGTACCCTGCGCTCAATCCACATGTTGTTTTCTTTTGAGCCGCAGATTCACATACCAATTTGCAAGGCAACGCAGTATCAATCCCACAAGTATCTTGAATATAGCTAGCATAAAATAGGTCAGAATTGACCAAAGTAGAATCCAGAGTATTCTCCAGATGAATGGACTAGCAGGAAGGAGGGTAGCATAAACTGGAGTCAATACACGGATTACCTGAAGAAACGACACATTTTTGCATGTGTGAAAACTAGAATTGAAAGTGCCAGTATAACTGTATAAGAATGCGGGCTTTCTTTTTAGAAAATAGAATATGGGCATTTGGGAATGAACTTACCACACAAGCGGGAGCAAGGGGGATGAATGTCAGGTCCTTCTGGCGGTCATCAGGTTGGTCATTCAAGATCTACAGACAATTTTTTTGCATGAAGATCAATAACATTTTTGAATGAAAAAAAGATTCAAATACTAGAAATTTAAGTGCAACAAGTTCAAATACTAGAAAGATTCAAATAATCGTGGCTTGTGAGTGAACAAATATCCAGAGAACAATCACACCAAAAAAAAAAGGCAAATGGCAAATCAAATTTTTCATTCCTAAATATATAGGATTTATATGCTGTTGTCGACAAACACTGCCTTAGTACAACAGTAACAAAATCAATGTCTCCTAAGAAAAATAAACATTCATGTTTTGCACCCAACCGTTTATAAATATAAAATACACCTCACCTGCTTGCAAAGATCTTCTAAAAACTCTGAATAAGCAATGGGCTTTATCTCATTGAATTTTGCAAGGAATGAATGCTTGATGGCATCAATAAGTACTTCACATAAAAATACTAACGATGCATTCTGCAGTGACAGCAAATAAAATCCATTAAAAATTGTTTGAAACTGCTAGAATAACCATATTGGAAGAAATATTGTCATGTTGAACTTACAAGAAGAAAACTATTAAACCATGGCCCTTCTGCTTCCAAGATATTTTGAGCAAGTACAAAAACAAGAAAGGCTGTGATGTGAAATCTCTCGATGATGTCTGCAGATTTTAAAGTTAAACTAAATAGTTAGCATCTTCATACCAATAATGACTAAATGTAAAAAAAGCAGCTAGAAGTGGTGGAAAAAAAAAACAAAATCAAAAATTTTAAGTGTTAGGTATCATGTTAATTGGATGTAATTAAGGTTCTTATATAATTTTTTGCCATCAAAAGAAGGGCAGGCCAGTTGCAGTGCGTCTGTGCTTGAATTCCTGGTTTCAAATCAGCCTCCTAGCAAAATAAGCATGTGAAGGTAGTTTAGAACAGTTTACTAGACTACCCTGATCACGCTTATTTTTGCAGTTGAACATGTATCTGAAATTCCTTCCCCCAACGCACAATATGTGGGACCTTTCAGTACATGGTAAACTCTTAATTTTTGCCATCAAACATGCTTATGAGTGTAATAACAGTATGAAAAAGTTTTCGAAACTTCCAATGATAAAGTGTACACAAAGCTCGCAGAACAGGAATGAATATCCAGAGCAACAGGACAGCTAGGGTTTTAGTTTTATTCAAAGAAGCCAACACAGAAAAACTTATTCGAAATACCAACAAGCATTGTCCATTATGATCAAGCGGTTGAGATCATAAGTATTTATATGACTTAAACATCAACGTAATCAAAATGCATGAGACGTAGCAGCACAAATAAATGGGCTAGTTAAGCAGTTGAAGTTTAGCAACTTGGAACGTACCCAGAATAATGCATATCTGGAAAATGAAAAGAATACTCACCATAGTATACCAAATTATGGAGGTTCTCTTTGCTGACACGCTTAAATACATTGCTTTTTATCTCAGCAAAATTGTTAGATACCAACAAAGCAAACAATGCATTGTTGTGCGCAATGATACACGTTGACAAGGTGATAGCCTGAGCTAAGAGAACAAAAGAATGGACAAGTATGACATGTTAAGGAATTCAATATAGGTTCAGAAACATCAATTAGCATCTGTAGCAACAACTTAAGTAAATAACCAACATACAAGGAATATAAAACCAAACTGGATATACATGAACTACAGTGGAAGGAACATTAGAGTATATAGTAAGAAAGTATTGAATGTAACTAAATTAACCAATGGTGAATGACAAGAAGGTTAGCTAACGCAGGTCACAGGAAAGGATATCAAATGCAAGAACAGCAATTGCCTCGTCCAAAAGGAATCGCAGGAGTTCAAATGTCACGCTATCTGTTGAAGACGTTGACAATCCCTCAGCTGAGTTGAACAGAACTTGCAAAACATCCTCACCAAATGATTGGCAGAGTTTGTCAAAGATCTATATGGAAAATACAATGTTAGCTTCATAAATTACAAAAGATACACTAGAATTTCAGATGAACAGTTTACTGACCTCTAGAACATTGTATACGACATACAGTTTGATCGTGCCCTGACCACGAATGACATGATAAATCAAGCTAATATCTGACAAAGAAAAGAACCAATTTTGGGTGGCTTATCAAATACTATAATTATCTAGTCACGCAAGCAAAAAAGTAAGTAAGGAAACCAACCTATCATTTGCAAAGAAGCAACTCCTAGGGCTAGAACTACAAAACATCCATAATCTGACAAATCAGCAGCGTTTGGCCGAACAAACTGTCTGTCACACATGCAACAGATATACAGAATTATTCAATGTGTCCAGAAAGGACAAACGCGGGTAAAAAAATGGGAAGTCACTTAGAGTCAAAGCTGAACATATAACAAGAGAAAAAAAAAAGAAGGTAAAAACTAGAGCAACTGGGAGGATGTTAGCATCTGTAGCTATAAATGCAAGCAGGAGCCTCCAATTTAGACAGAAAATTTGCTTCAAAAATATTTAAGAAAATAAAGTTCCCTATACCCAGTCAAGCCAGTTAGTTCACATGTCATTATTGACAAGGTATGATTTAAAATATAAAATCCAAAATATAACTCTTCTGAACAATCATCATTAAAATGATATCTTGCTTAACATCAATTCAGTTCAAACTTGTTTCAGGCACCTGAAACATAGAAATCTAGTCTGCAGTAGAATTAAAAGTCTACCTTGTTTTCAGCACACGCCAGACAGTAATGATGATCCGTGCAGGCATAATTGTCAATAAAGATAGAAAGGAATCCAAGCAGACAAAGAATCCTGCGAGAATTAGCTGCAGCATTTTATCACAATCAACCATCTCCCTGACAAATAGAAATATGCACCGTAACCCAAAAACATGAAAAATATTTGACATAGCAAGATCCAATCTGCCCACTTGTTCAACATCACGTCAGACTGATGCAATCAGTTCAATTATTTGAAAAATATCAAGAAGTAAGTCCATAGCAGCAGATACATTTTATGCATATACAACAAGCCACAGGCGACATGTTTTCTAAATGATGCACTTATTTTTTTCTAATAATAATATACCCTTTTTCTAGTTTGACTGCACAAAATTTACCGCAGGTGACATGTTTCAAAATTACTGTCTAACTTTAATATATGTAATCAGATATATTCTATTATTCATCACTCAACTATTCCCCAAAGCCATTTTAACTTATATAGTAAGATATTTATTGCTACCCTACCACATTAAGATATTTATTGATACTCTACCAGAATCAGAACTGGTGCTACATGTTTTCAAGACTATGACAAAGTGTTGATAACTCATTGAATGGGCCATGATTCAAGTTATTACATCATTCCGGACCTCTGGGGCATTCAAAAGTATTAGAAGTGCAGAGGTATACCCGCTCACATCTCCAAGGGACATGAAACATTGTGTTGTACACCCGCTGTCGCTTCTTATCATTACCCACGGCAATTGTGCTTCTAAGTGCGTTGCCACCATATAGTTCTCCAAGGAAATATCTGAATGGTGAATTGTCAAGGCGCTCGACTTCTGCAGTAGCATAATGGATGAAAACATGCATAAATACTAAATATGTATGAAAAACCCTCTTAACTCTATGTAATAGCCGGCTATAACTAACTGTAGATTTGAAAATTAAGTACCATTAACAGCTGGTTATGGCTCAAAAGACTATATAAATCCACATACTGATAATGGCATCAAATGCATAGTTTCCCCAAAAAAAAAACATCTGCTTCCCTGGTTTAGATGCCTTCAGATGCAACTTTCCCTATTAATATCAGACCAGTTTGATCTTATCTTGTTGAGGTTTAACAAGAGGTTACATACATAGTATTTCATAAGAACATTTCTTGCAACAGGACGTGTTCTTTCCAAATCACATTTGCACAGATAGATCATCACCAAAAAGTTGGATACAAAAGACCCACAAAGAAAGCATAAATAATTTCTACTTCAAACCATTTCATGGCTAATGCTCCTATTAAATGTTGGAACGAACTCATAAATGCACATTCTATTTGCCATCCAAACGAAAATGTAGCAAAACATGTCAGACCTGAGCTGATGAAACGATAATCACATTATCAAGGGATACAAAGCAGGTAGTTTTGCATAATAACAAGCAAGCAGCGGGATCTGTACCTCCTAGAACGTTGCCGTTCTCCTTCATGAATTTTTCCCAGTCCAGCGATTTCTCCTTCTCCAGCTTCTGCTTCACGCCTCCATTCGCCTCAGGCCGCCACGTCACATCCGCCACTGCCCTCTCCCGTGTGCTGCTGCCGCAGCTACTGGCCCCATCCTCTGTAGACGCCGCCAGCATCCTCCCATTCCCGGCCACGCTCCTCTGCCTGAGCTCCACGCCCACATACGTCACGCAGGTCGCCGCTGACCTCTCGGCGTCCGAGCTCTCGCATACAGTCTCCGTTGCCGACCTCAGATCCGTTATCCTGAAAGCGGCGACCGTGTCCCCGCCACCCTCGCGCGGCTCCCCCTCCGTGGCCGCCTCCGCGATCGGGGGGCTTCGGAACCCGCGCTTCCGCTTGGAACGCCTCCTGCGGCGGCGCTGGCCGTCCGTCGTGGTTTCGGGAAGAGAGCGAGGGGAGAAGTCGTCCGCGTCATCGGCCGAGAGGCCACCGGCGAGGATCTCGAAGGAGAGCTGGCGGCCGCTAGATCGGAGCGACATCAGTGGCCGCGGCGGACAACGAGGCGGCTGCGAGAGCGCCCAAGGCCCCACGCGAACCCTACGGCGTAGCGTCGCCGCGCGCGCGGCGGCGGCGAGGACTGGAGGCGGAGTAACGGGCGCAAAGAAGAATGTAATTCTTCCTTTCCAGGTTGCGTTTACGTGCTTCTAATTGAGATTTTGTGTTACTCCATAATTTTTCATGTTTACATGTTTTTTGATAAAACTAAAAATTACTACTTTAAAAATATGTATCATAAAATTACACATTTTAATAGTTATATCATAAAGCTATAAATTTTATGAGTAATATATCACAGAGCAACAAAACTACATGTTTATATTTTTTAAATATGTAATTTTGTGATACTCGTAAACATTAAATCTATAGTTTTTTAATAAAATTATTAAATTTGTAATTTTGTGATAAAAAATATATAAAATTCTGTAGTTTTAAAATAGTTTTATCAAACAACATACTCATATGCACTGGAATGCTTTGTGACATATTTATAATTATAACTGAATTTTTAGGTTCTTTCTAAATCGAAAATGTGCCAATGCATAAAGTAAGGTGTCATGTTATCTCAGCACATACACAGTTAGCAAAAAAAAAAATTCAAATCCTATGTTTTTTATGAAATGAAATTGGCCCCATAAAATTTTTATACAATTTTTTTATAAATTCATGTATAGTCTATCCGCTTGCTAAATGCATTTTTTAATTTGCTAAATGTCGTCATTAGAATAGTGAAATTAGTTACAATTTCATTAAAGAAACAGATGAAGTAGCTGCTCAACGTTTGATATACATAAATCAAAAACATAAATGGATAGAATGTGAAATTGAAAATTCTAAAGGATATATTCCTAAGGCGAGCATATATGTAATACTAAAAAAAATAAATTGATGTGAATCTCATAAAAGTCAGGCTACATCATTTGGTTCTGTTTGACAAAGCTATAGCTCCTTTTTTAAACATTACATTTTAATCAAATATTTTTTTAAAACTAAAATCAAATAAATTTATATTAATATAGTAATGTTCATCTCTTGAGCATTCTATTAGTCTCGATTTAAAAATGATCAATATAATTTAAAATTATTATTTAAAATATTGTATTGTTTTAAGAAAAATCGATCGTCAGATTAAATCGAATTGGACTGAGCTTTGATTTTGAGATGCTCTTGAGGCCTGCGTGGCCAAAACCTCCGATCAAAAAGAAAGAAAAAGGCTTAAAACCTAGCCGCAGCCTGACACTCCACGCCACGCCGCCCCGCTCCGAGCTTCCCCGCCTTCAGGCTCCGCTGCCTCCAGGCCACTGCAGCGTCTAGGTCCCCGCCGCCGTCCAGGAGCAGCGCGCCGCAGCGGCCCAGGAACAACTCGCGCGGCCGTCCTGGAGCAGCACGGCGCTGTCCAGGAGCGGCGCGCCGCCACCGTCTAGGAGCTGCGCGTCGCCGCTGCCTGCTCCAAGTCTCCAGATAAAAGTTGCATCAGTACTCCCTAATCTTGTGCCCTATGAACCAGCAAGGTACTTGCTTCTGTTTGGTGAATGGTATGTCTCAGGTTCAGTCAAACAATATAGTCGAAAACTCAAGCAGTTTGCATACGCTTTGGTTCAGATGATCAGTGGATTAGAAAAATAAACTTTTTGAAGCTTATTGGGTCATTTACATCAAGAAATGTTGGTGAAAATGTATTTAAACTTGCTAGAAAAGAATGCTACAGTAGAAACCATTTAGAAGGTGTTTAACAGCCTAAGAGCTAAACGGGGCCTCACTGCCTGTTTACCATTTAGGAAACATGGCTTCCTAATTACAGTGTATAATCAAAACTGATTCCTGATCCATGTGCTGCAGATCATCCTATCTTCAGTTAGAAATCCTAGGATTTCAGATGACATCTTCTGTTGAAATGATGGCAAGCAATCTGCTACATCTCCAAGTTTGTCCCCAGAATACGGTATGAGACATGTATGAAATAACAGTGTTGTGCATGTTTGTTTTTTTATGCCATTATGGCATCCTTATCTTTATTGTTTATGCAGCGAAAAAGATATGTATTCACTGCTGCAAAAAGTTCTGGATCTAGAAGGTCCCGGATGGCTCGACACTGTTTTCATCAACTACATCTTTGTTGGCCACGGAGTCAAAGGATTAAACTTCCAAATACCCGATTGGTCTCAGCGCCTAGTGCTGTGGCATCCAAAGGGTTTGACAGTACTTTGGTTGAGAAATCTTCTACTGCAAAGAATGCTGAAGTTATTCACTTGTACCGTAAACCATTTCTTGATGAAAGCAAGACCATGGAGCTACTCAGGAAAGTGAATGCAAAGGTTTCTCCTAATATTGTTGAAATAAAAACTGAGCAATGCTTCAACATTCAGTTGGACAATGAACTAACTCCTGAGAAGCTTGCAACACTTCATTGGCTCTTGGCAGAAATGTATGAACCTGAGAAGTTACAAACAGCAAGTTTCTTGGAGGAGGAAGCCTCTGGAAATCCTGTTACTGTTATTGTTGAAGTAGGTCCCCGGATGACATTCTCAACTTCTTTCTCAACCAATGCCGTCTCAATTTGTAAATCTCTCTCGTTAGTGGAAGTGACTCGACTGGAGCGGTCAAGAAGATACCTTCTGCGTCTTGAGCCTGGTAGTGACCCACTTGATGAAAGCCAGATCAGTGCCTTTTCTGCTTTGGTTCATGATAGAATGACAGAGTGTGTCTATCCCAACAAGCTCACATCATTTCAAGCAGATGTGATTCCCGAACCTGTCCGTGTTGTTCCAGTCATTGAAAGGTGTAAAGAAGCATTGGAGGAAATAAATTTGAAGATGGGTCTTGCTTTTGATGAACAAGATATTGACTACTATACACACCTCTTCAGGGATGATATCAAATGCAATCCAACTGCTGTAGAACTTTTTTAATGGAAAGCTTGTTATAGATGGAAAGTCAATGCCCAAAACTTTGTTTCAGTTAGTAAAAAGTCCCCTGAAGGCCAACCCCAGTAATTCTGTCATTGGATTCAAGGATAACTCAAGTGCAATAAAAGGGTTCCAAGTAAATCATCTACATCCGTTGATTCCGGGCTCCACTTCACCATTATCCACTATGATGCGTGAGTTTGACATTTAATTCACAGCAGAAACACATAATTTTCCTTGTGCTGTTGCACCTTTTCCAGGAGCTGAGACAGGTGCAGGTGGTCGTATAAGAGATACACATGCCACTGGAAAGGGTTCTTTTGTTGTTGCTTCAACAGCTAGTTATTGTGTTGGTAATCTTCGACTTTAAGCTTCATATGCACCCTGGGAGGATTCTTCCTTTTCATACCCTATGAATCTGGCCCCTCCTCTTCAAATTCTTGTTGATGCTAGTGATGGGGCATCTGACTATGGGAACAAGTTTGGTGAACCTCTTCAAATTCAGGGATATACCAGAACTTTTGGAATGAGGTTGCCAAATGGGGAGCGGCGTGAATGGCTGAAACCAATTATGTTCAGTGGAGCAATCAGGCAAATTGATCATGCACGTATATCAAAGGGTAATCCAGAAATTGGCATGCTAGTTGTGAAGATTGGTGGTCCAGCTTACAGAATTGGTATGGGTGGTAGCGCCGCCTCAAGTATGGTTAGTGGCCAGAATGATGCAGAGCTTGATTTCAATGCAGTACAACGTGGAGATGCTGAAATGGCACAGAAACTATATCGTGTGGTGAGGGCATGTGCAGAAATGGGAGAGGACAACCCCATCGTCAGTATTCATGACCAGGGCGCAGGAGGAAACTGTAATGTCGTGAAGGAAATAATTTACCCCAAGGGTGCTGAGATTGATATCCGTTCAATCGTTGTCGGTGACCATACACTATCGGTGTTGGAGATTTGGGGTGCTGAGTACCAGGAACAGGACGCTCTACTGGTGAAACCTGAGAGCAGAAGCCTCTTGGAGTCATTTTGTGAGAGAGAAAGGGTTTCCATGGCTGTCATTGGGAAAATTGATGGCTGTGGAAAGATTGTTTTAATTGATAGCGCTGCTGTGGACCATGCCAAGTCAAATGGCCTACCTCCTCCAACACCTGTGGAAGAACTTGAGCTTGAAAAGGTATTAGGAGATATGCCGCAAAAGACCTTTGAATTCAAGCGATTTTCTCATGTCACTGAGCCTTTAGACATTGCACCTGAAGTTTCACTAATGGATGCTCTGAAGCGTGTATTGAAGCTCCCCTCTGTATGTTTGAAACGTTTCTTGACCACAAAGGTTGACAGGTGTGTGACGGGTCTTGTTGCACAACAGCAAACAGTTGGGCCTCTCCAACTTCCCCTTGCTGATGTGGCTGTTATTGCACAGACATACACAGATCTAACTGGTGGTGCTTGTAGCATTGGCGAGCAACCGATAAAGGGTTTGCTTAATCCTAAGGCCATGGCCAGACTTGCTGTGGGAGAGGCCTTGACTAATCTGGTTTGGGCTAAGGTTACATCACTTACGGATGTCAAAGCAAGTGGGAACTGGATGTATGCTGCAAACCTTGATGGAGAAGGTGCAGATATGTATGATGCAGCTGTTGCATTGGCCGACTGCATGATCGAACTTGGTATTGCTATAGATGGGGGAAAAGACAGTCTTTCCATGGCAGCTCAGTGTGATGGTGAGGTTGTCAAGGCTCCTGGAAATCTTGTCATCAGTACATATGTGACATGTCCTGATATAGCATTGACAGTAACCCCTGATTTGAAACTTGGTAAGGATGGAGTTCTGCTGCACATTGACATTGGTAAAGGAAACCGTCGCCTTGGTGGTTCTGCTCTTGCGCAAGCATTTGATCAAATTGGAAATGACTGCCCAAACATTGAAGATGTCTCGTACTTGAAGAAAGTCTTTGAGGCCATTCAGGAACTGCTAAGTCAACGTCTTATTTCAGCAGACCATGACATAAGTGATGGTGGTCTTATTGTGAGTGTTCTTGAGATGGCATTTGCTGGTAATTGTGGTATTCAGCTGGAGATGAACATGGAAACTACAAACCTTGTTGAAGAACTCTTTGCTGAGGAGCTTGGCGTTGTTATTGAAGTGCACTCTAAATATCTCAATATCGTGAGGCAAAAGCTTGAAGCAGCAGGTGTTTCAGCTAATGTAATTGGAAAAGTTACTACATCACCAGAAATAGAAGTTATTGGTGATGGTCAGGTGCATCTTAAGGAAAATATGTCAGATCTCAGGGATCTTTGGGAGGAAACAAGCTTCGAGCTTGAGGAGCTACAACGTCTTAAATCTTGTGTCAAACTTGAGAGAGAAGTGTTGGATCTCTCTCTTTCGAGGTTCAGTGAGCAGATCGAGTAGTGAGGGGTGTCTGTGGGTCTTTACCTTCGATGTTCGGCCTGGCCGACGCTGAGGAAGAGGACCCCGCCATCCCTCTCCTTGGTCGGTGAAGTCTGCGCTCGGGCGGTGATGGTTGGAGAAGAGGAGAGAGCCTTTGGTCAGCCTTCGGTCGAGGTCGAAGTCGAGGGTGTGGTGGCGGTGATGGGGAATCTCGTCGCTGGCAGCGCACTCTCAAAGATCGGACTTAGGGTTTTGGAATGTAGGGTGGGGTTCGGGTGACGGCCAACCTCGTGGTGTGTGCCTCGACTCTCCCACCCTTCTTTTATATTGCACTGTGAGACGAAGGCCCACCCGCCACAAGGCTGGGCGCTCCCGATCAGGGCGCGACTACGGCCAACTGGGGACTGGATCAATTCTAGTTGGCCGTTAGGCTAACTGGATGAGATCAACTTAACATTCTTCTCTTTGATCTCAATCTACACTTTAACTTTTAATTTTACTTATTCCATCACAGATTAGTGCATAGAACATGTTTCATCGTCACGGTCAATCGTCGATAGATTTAACAGTTATAATACACTTTTCTGTTCTGAAATAGTCACTTGTCTTTGGGCCATATTTTCGTTCAGAAATTATAGGTTTTCCCTTAAACCTATGTCGGTTACATGTTCTCTGAACACGTTGGGTGGTAAGTCTTTTGTAAGCGGATCCGCTAACATCTTTGCGGTACTTATATGCTCAAGACTTATAACATGATTCTGAACTTTATCTTTCACACCATAGTACTTTATGTCAATGTGTTTAACAGCATCACTTGACTTATTGTTATGGGTATATATTACTGCTGGTTCATTATCGTAGTACAACTTAAGTGGCCTATTGATATCATCAATCACTTTTAAACTGAGTATAAACTTCTTAAGCTAGTTCACCTGTCCTGTGGCCTCATAACATGCTACAAACTCGGCATACATTGTGGACGATGTAGTGATAGTTTGTTTTGAGCTTTTTCATAATATAGCTCTTCCTGCGAGAGTGAACACATATTCGAATGTCAATTTTCTATTATCTCCCGCATAATCAGAATCTGTGTACCCTACTATATGAAGTGAATCTGATCTTTTGTATATCATCATGAGACTTTTTGTTTCTTGTAAATAGCGTAAGACTTTCTTTATCAATTTTCAGTGATCTATTTCAGGATTGCTCTGGAATCTGTCAAGTAACCCAGTAACAAACGTTAAGTCAGGGCGCGTATACATTAAGCATACTGCAAGCTTCCGACAGCTGAAGCATATGGAACCGCTTTCATTTGATCGATCTCATATTGGTTCATGAGGCATTAAAAATTTCCATATCTGTCGTCTTTGACTATAGGAGCAGGTGATGAACTACATTTATACATACTGAATTTCTTTAAGACTTTTTCTATGTATTCCTTTTGTGACAGTTTCAATACCTCTTTATTTCTATTTCGATGAATTTTGATCCCTAGAACAAACGAAGCTTCACTAATATCTTTCATATCAAAGTTTGTGGACAAAATTTTTTTCGTTTCCAGTAGCAGACTGACATCATTACTGGATAGTAAGATATCAGCTATATACAGGATTATGAAGATAAATTTTTTATTCTTGAACTTTGTTTAAATACAATTGTTCTCTGTATTCTCTTTAAACTCAAATTTTTTTATTGTACTATCAAACTTTTAAGTACCATTGTATTGAAGTTTGTTTTAACTCATTAATCGATTTCTTTAGGCGCATTCTATTCGTCCATTTTCTTCTACGATAAAACCTTGCGGTTGTGTCATGTAAATATTTTCTTTCAAATTCTTATTTAAAAATGTTATTTTTACATTTATCTGATGTAATTCTAAATCATAATGTGCTACCAATGTTATTATGATTCTGAAGGAATCTTTACACGAGACTAGAGAAAATGTCTCATTGTAATCAATCTCTTCTCTTTGCGTAAAACTTTTTGTCACAAGTCGTGCTTTATATCTTTTTACATTTTTTTGGAGTCGAGTTTAGTCTTGTAGACCTATTTATAGTCTACTGTTTTCGTTTTTTTAAAATTATTTTCAAGTCTCAGACTTCATTAGCCTTTATGGATTTTATTTCTTTTTTTATGACCTCAAACTATTTTGAAGAATGTTCACTTCTTATAGTTTCTTCAAATGAGGTGGGATCATTCTCTATTTGAAATTTCTCTGAATGATAAATTTCATAATCATCAGGAATAGCTGATTTTTTAACTCTTTGAGACCTCCTCGAGGCTTTCTCATTTGGCACATTTTCTGTTTAAGGCTGTTGTTGCTCTCTCTCATGTGTGGCAATGGGTTCTATAAGATTATGAAAAACATGTTCCTCATTCATTGTTGTCACTGGAGAAACAATAACAGGTGCTGACATCACAGTGTCTTACATTGTTAATGCAGCGACAGTAGGTACTAAAAAATGGCTTTTGAATCATTGGAGTAGACGTATATGTCCGCTTCTATTCAAGATCAATTACTCGAGCTACTTTGCTCCTCTTTATCAATCTCATCCTCTAAAAAGACAGCGTGTTTCGTTTCTACAAACTTTGTATATCTGTCTGAACAGTAGAAACAAATTTTTTTTTCACTTTTCAGGGTAGCCAATAAAATGACAACTTACTGTTTTGGGATCAAGCTTTTCAATGTTTGAGTTAAAAACTTTAGCTTCAGCTCGATTCCCCCACACTCGTAAGTGGTTTAACGAAGGAACTTTTTCTGTTCACAATTCGTACAGTGTTTTAGGCATCGATTTATTTGGTACTCTGTTGAGAATATAAATAGCGGTTTTCAATGCCTTCATCCACAAACTCAATGGTAAAGTGGAATAGCTCATCATGCTTCGCACCATATCCATCAAAGTACGGTTACGTCTTTCAGCTACTCTATTTTATTGAGGTTTGTCCGGTGTAGAATACTGGGCTACTATGTCATTCTTCTGTAAGAACTTTGAAAAAGATTCAGAAACTTGGTCATATGAGGTATGTCCACCGTAGTACTCTCCTATGGTCAGATCAGACTATTTTAATCTTTAAATCGTGTTGGTTTTTAACTTCAGCCTTAAATATTTTGAATTTATCCAAAGCTTTTTTTTTATTGAATAAATATAGCCATAACAGGAGTAATCATCCGTGAATGTTATGAACGAGTCATAATCATCCACACTTTTCACAGAAAATAAACCACATATGTCTGTGTGAATGATTTGTATAATTTTTGTGCTTCTTTTGACATCTTTTTTAATTTTTTTGCATATTTTTTTAATGCATTTTCTACATTGATTTAAATCTGAGAACTCTAATAGAGGAAACATATCATTCTTTACTTAGTATTTTTATTCTCTCCCTCGAAATATGGCCTAAACGACAGTGCTATAATTTCGACGAATCATTATGAATTCTCTTTCGTTTTCTGTTTACATTGAAAGACGAGGGTTTACATATTTTGTTGCACACAACATTCACATTATCACGCAGTGATAATAAGTAAAGCTCATTTTGTAAGATGGCAAGATCAACACATTTTTTTATTAAACACTATTTCTCATTTGTCATTTTTAAAATAACAATCATAATTATCATTGTTCAAACATGACACACTAATCAAATTTCTCTGTAAAGAGGGTACATAAAGAGTATCTCTACGTATAAAAGTGAAGCCATCAGCTAGCTCTAATGAAAGATCATCAATGGCTTTAACTTCTGCTTAGACTGATCATCAATGGCTTTAACTTCTGCTTAGACTCTATTTGCAACTTTAACACATCTTTCTTTTCTTTGCGTAGTCTTCGTCGAACGAAATCTCTGCAAAGAATTAGCAACATAATCAGTTGCTCCAGAGTCAATCTATCAAGCGGATTTCGAATATTGCACATATAAAAATTCATTTATAAAAGTAATAATGTTCTCACCTTTCTTTGTCATGATCATTTTTAAATAATCAGGACAGTTTTTTTTTAATGTCATGTCTTCTTGCAGTGAAGATATTGGTTTTTGTCTACTGCAAATTTGATCTGTTGAGGTTGATGGACAAGGGCTTTTCCTTTGTTCTTTGATGAGTGACTGTTAAAATTTTTTCTTTTGTTGTCTTTCATATAGTTGATAGAACCACCATGTAAAGCTTTAATTTTGCCTTTCTCTTGCACACACATAGCTATACACTTTTTTAAGTCTCATGTCTCGAGCTGTATGCTGTAGTTGACAACGAATATGTCAAACTTTTTTGGCAAAGAAGTAAAAATCAGATGAATGAGAAGCTCATTTTTGAGATCTAGATTCATTGATTTGAGCTTGGATGTCATGTTGCTCATCTTTAATATGTGCTCTTTTATGCCACTGTCACTTTCAGAGTACTTTTCTGTCACAATCTGCTTGATCAGCTGTGTTGCATGTCTTTGAAGAACCAGAGAATTGATTCTTTATTTTGTCAAAGTACTCTGTGACAATGTCACACTCTGCGATTGAGTCTATAATAGTAGGTTCAATGGTGTTATTTATCACAGCCATATATTTTTTGTTGGCTGTGACCTATTTTCTATATTTAAAGTCATAGAACATCTTTAAGAGAGCACAGTCTCTCTGTCTAATCTGTCAAGCAGCATCAACCTCATTTTCTTTTTTCACTGGCTTCTCAGGCTCAGTGGGACATGCTGTGGTGAAGACCCAATACATCTCAGTTAAGATAAACGTTAGGTCTATCTTTTTCTTTCACTCTTCATAGTTATCACCTTTGAGAGTGAGGATCTCTTTGATACAACTCATCAAGTTGTATCCTCCTGAAAAATAATTCGAATAAAGTGAGAACATAACAACGAAACATATGTCTTAGTTTCAACGTTGGTCAAAATTAAGACATACAATTTGTCTATACATTAAATCTACATCACCGTTAGGCAGAAATAAAAATATTACATAAAAAATTATCAATTAAAAAATTATAATACTGTTATTATCAACGTTGGTCAGAAAAAATAACAGTATCATAATTATATGAAATTATCTCTATTTTTCAAAATTAAATTTTCCTGTTGGTTCGAATTTATTAATAAAATAAACAATTTTAAATACGCAGCGAAAAATAAATTTTTCTCTAATTTTCAGAAGCAATTATTGTACTTTTCTATTCTGTTAAATTTTGCTAATTTTCCTTAATTATTTCTGTCAAAATTAGCAAAATAATCAATTAAATTACTTCTGGAAAAAGAAAAAGAAAAAACAAAAAATTCTTCGAATTTGGGCTGAAATCCGCGCGCGGCCCACCTGCTACAGTGCGCGCGCACAGCCCACTGTTCACTTTCGGCCCGGCTCAACGTGCGGCGGAAAATCGAGCGAGGCAACCTGGGCCTGGGCCGCGAATTCCGCCGCCCGCCTGGGCCGAATCCAGCTCACGCTGACGCCGATCATTCCCGACCGTTAGATGGAATATCGACGGCGTCGCGCGTAACTCAGCAGTATAAAAGCTCGCTCAGGCGGCCGCTCTCCGAACCCTAAATCATTTCCTCTCTCGCCCTCTCTCTCGCGGCCGCTCTCTCTCGCGCGACGCTCGCCCTCTCGCGGCGTTCTGGCGAGACTTCGCCAGAGCGCCGCCGCAGGGCTATGGCGTCGCCGCCCGGCTCTTGCTGGCGCGTGCGCTCACCCGAGGGGT
>BCLH01000725.1:73945-101665 GCA_001602315.1 Zoysia pacifica
CTGTGGCCGGCGCTCGAGAAACCCGAGCAGCGACGCGGCCGTCGACGACGGTGTCGTCGACGGCGAGGCCATGGTAAGCCTCCTCCTCTCTCTTCCTCTCCCCTAGATCCGTTCCCTTTTAGGGTTATGGTTAGGGTTAGGGTTTCTAGATCTAGAGCTTTTGGGATCTGTTTTCTTTTGAGGTTCATCGTTCTCGATCTATTCGAGAACCTGGCTCTGATGCCAGTGTTGGATCTCTCTCTTTCGAGGTTCAGTGAGCAGATCGAGAAGTGAGGGGTGTCCGTGGGTCTTTATCTTCGGTGTTCGGCTCGCCCGATGTCTTTACCTTCGGTGTTCGGCTCGCCCGACGCTGAGGAAGAGGACCTCGCCATCCCTCTCCTTGGTCGGTGAAGTCCGTGCTCGAGCGGCGATGGTCGGAGAAGAGGAGAGAGCTTTCGGTCGGCCTTCGGTTGAGGTCGAAGTCGAGGGTGTGGCGGTGGTGATGGAGAATCTCGTCGCTGGTAGCACACTCTCAAAGATCGGACTTAAGGTTTTGATATGTAGGGTGAGGTTCGGACGACGGCCAACCTCGTGATGTGTGCCCCGGCTCCCTCACCTTTTCTTTATATTGCGCTGTGCGACGGGGGCCCATCAACCACAAAGCTGGACGCCCCTGATCAAGGCGTGACTTTGTTGGCCGTTGGGTCAGCTGGGGACTAGATCAATTCAACCTAACAAGAAAGACTTAAAAGAAGAACATCACCATCGTGGTCTCTATCTTTTACTCCCAAGTTCACAGATGACAAGCTTATGGTTGCATCCTTGAAGCCAAAGGTTGCCATCATTCGTGAAGAAGGGAGCAATGGGGATAGGGAAATGGCTGCACCATTTTATGCTGCTGGATTCGAACCATGGGATATCACGATGTCAGATTTATTGGCTGGGAAGTCTTCCCTGGAAGAGTTCAGTGGGATTGCATTTGTTGGTGGTTTCAGCTACGCTGATGTGCTAGATTCAGCAAAAGGTTGGGCTGCATCAATCAGGTTCAACTAACCACTGATACAGCAGTTTCAGGGTTTCTACCATAGGCCAGACACGTTCAGTCTTGGAGTATGCAATGGTTGTCAGCTCATGGCTCTTCTTGGCTGGGTGCCAGGATCAGATGTTGGAGGTTCTCTTGGTACAGGTGGAGATATATCCCAGCCAAGGTTTATTCACAATGAGTCAGGTCGTTTCGAGTGCCGGTTTACCAGTGTCTCCATAGGTGATTCTCCTGCCATCATGTTTAAAGGCATGGAAGGTTCTACTTCGGGTGTTTGGAGTGCTCATGGTGAAGGAAGAGCTTTCTTCCCAGATGATAGTGCCCTAGCTACTGTTGTGAAGTCTAATCTTGCTCCAGTCCGATATTGTGATGATGCCAATAACATAACTGAGACATATCCCTTTAATCCTAATGGTTCCCCGCTAGGCATTGCAGCCCTTTGCTCCCCAGATGGAAGGCACCTGGCTATGATGCCACACCCAGAGCGCTGCTTCATGATGTGGCAATATACATGGTATCCCAAAGATTGGCAGGTTGAGAAGAGTGGACCCAGCCCTTGGCTACGGATGTTCCAGAACGCGCGAGAATGCTGTTCCTCATGCAGGTAGATCATCATACTTATTACTTCATTTGACTGTTGTTTGTACATATCAACTGTGAATATCTTCTGCTTTACTATCAACTAGTTAAAACATCATTTCAGTGGAACCTTGGCTTCCTGCACTAGTACTGATGGTGACGTAAAGTTTAATTAAAAAGCCATGTGGTGGCAGCTCTTCAATAATATCCTCAGGTCCACTTAGCCTGGCTAAGGAACAGTTAGGATTTAGCAAGACATCAGTTGGTTAAAACTTAAAATGCCTAAACGGACTTAAATCTGCCAGAGTCTCAGTTAAAGTATTGATAGCTTTCATTTTTATGTTAACCCTGCTAGGTTTATGTATGATAAAGTCTATTGCTCTTACACAGCACTTGGTTCTTGTTTATGCTCTTATTTCTACCTTTTGTTCCAGCTGTTGCGTTACAAGATCTCTTACCTCATTTTAGTGATCTGTTTCTGCTGTTTGGTGCTGGTGCTGCTTGTTAGATGACGTTCATTAACTTCCTATTTCTATGATTTTGCAGGGCAGTGTCCAGCTGCCGGCGGTTACATTATCCCGGTGAATGCGAGCTGTTATGAATATGGATGATGTATGGCTATATGACCCAGTAGGCAGTTAATGAACTTGGTGCGCGTTACTCAAATAATCCATCATTGGAAAGCTCAATTGAAATTTTTGAAGAATTGAAAAGTTTCAATTGTTCACTGGAATGGACTGTATTTGGACCTCCTTATATATTATCCAATAATCAAACGGCTTTCTGATGTTTTTGTTGTTGAGTCATTGCCATCAATGGGTCGTGCTTGCATGCTAGTACTAATCAGCGTATTTTCTTGCGTTTTTGTAACTGTAGTGTCAATTCCCTTTTTGATGATGCTTCCGAACTCAATCGCGCTCAAGTTCTTTCTGGTTTGTTGGCTAGCATGAATTTTGTTACATCAGTGGACCCATAAAAACAAGCTGAGCCAGGTTTGGGTTTTAAACTTTCAGTTTAATATCTTCTTTGTAAAGAAAAGTTCAACACTGATGCAAACCTGCGAATCAAGAAGGTATATATACAGCACAAACATGGAAAATTTTCCGATTCAGATGTTCAACAAAGTTACGCACGCAGGACTGGAACATGAGCGAAGAGTTCATCTGGCCTGGGAAAACGAGATGCAAACCATTACTTGTTCATACATAGGTTCGTTACATGGTATGCACAACCTTTTTCTGAAAAAAAAAACGAGGATTGATGGATACACACCACATTTTTTTTGAGCAGCAAATGTTGGCAGGTGTTCTGCCGTTTCATTTTATTTAGATAGAGTACACACCACATCACGACAGTCCTTCCACGAGCTAGAATTCCCGATACGTAATTATTTCAAATGAAAACTTTATTTCGGCTGGATGGCCTGATGGATGGGCAGCTTACGGCTTCAGAGGCGGGACGCAGTTTGTGTGCGCGCTGTAAGATCGACACGAAGGCCTACTGGCATCCTCCGTGCTGCCTCGTTCCCCCTCGCGCACCAGGGAGTGACGACGCGGCTTGGCCGAGGACGCCACGCCATCGCCGTGCTGCTCGGGTGACGTAGGCGCGCCACCGGCAGCGGTGCTCACGTCGTGGTCGCCCGACGTCGCCTCGCGCTGAACCGCAGGAACAGCAGCCCGCATTTGCTCCGGCGGAGGCGACCATGAGCCGCCGTCAGAAAGGCGAGAGAGGACGCAGACAGTGAGGAGAAACAGAAGCGTGGCGTAGTACATACTCCTACACGAGCGTGCCATGGTGCTCCTGTGTCTATGCAGCGGACTGTGGTTGAGTGATCCGTGATGGGAGCGGAAGATGACGGTGTTATATAACGAAGGAGCGCCGTGGTTAGGCTAGTAATAAAAAAAATGTTGAGGACTGATTAAACGTGAAGTGAGCTTGGACTCAGTACGACGTTGCATGGAGGACATCTGAACCCTAATTAAGTCAAATTACTCTAAGTCAAAAGGCACACGAACAGATGTTGCCTCACGGGCCGTTTGAGGGGCGATGGACACAAGTCGCGGTATGTGGTTGATGGTCAACTTTTCGTGCATGTAATAAACTCACACGTACAGAAAAGCCATTTTTTTTAGGCCAGTAAAGCCTAGTTTTAGATGGGTGCTACCAAAGAAAGAAAGTGTCAGCCTTCTAGAAACTGATAGCTAGCTAGGCTTTGAAGAAGTAGCTGGTGAGAAGCTAAATTTGAAAATGTCATACCAAAAATAGAATGTCTCTGTGTTCACCATCAAATATTCAAATGGTAAAATAATGCAAATTTTTTTGTGTTACGAACGAGTATTGATGGACACTTTGAAGTTTTCTTACCTTTTGAAGTGTTCATGCTACATTCATTCGCTGCTCACGTATACTAAAAAAAGTAGTAACCCCACTTCTACTTTTTGACGCATTGGGGTACTACGTACGCGGCCTGCCTTCTCGATCGCAGATGATCTCTGACTCTCTGCGTGCTTCTCTGCCAGACAGCGGTTTGAGCCGCGCGGCTGCATGTGAAGCTTCAGCTGCGAACTCTAGATCGAACTCAGCCGTCTGAGCTTCTCGATCGCAGATGATGGTTGAATCACTAGTGTAACGCGTGGATACTCGACACACAGTCCACCACATGGCAATCGCGCGCCGGCGTGTCTACGTACGTGCAGAGTTGTTTTGCATGGAGCTGTGAAGTTTGACCGCCGTGTATAGGTTGGCCAACATTTCGCCCTTGTGAGCTCTGTAGGAAGCTGCGCCTTTGATGTAGAGTAGGAGTAATATTTTGGGAAATGGTGTTTTCATCCATCAATTTTTAGTCTAATTGTGATTCAAACATTAATTTTTAAATTTTATGATTCAACTATCATTTTTTGAAAGCGAATCTCAATTGTACCACAAGTCCGTTAAATAACTCTAACGGTGTTAAATTTTAGTGTGAAAAGATAAATGATTCATCGTTAAAAATACATAAAATATTAAGCATGCAATCATTCAATGATAGAATTTGACATAAAAATTTTAGATCAAACTAAAATTGCTAAGTTTTCAGCTTAGTACTTCCCTTGAGGAATAATACACGAGCCTATTGTTATCCAACAATTACTAAAGTATAGATGAAAATTATTCATCAAAATATAGTCTTATATTTAGTACCATAAAAGTGCTAATGAATATTGCAAATTGCGTCAGACCTGATATCGCATTTGCAATAAGCTTGTTAGCTACAGCACTACTCCAACTAGGAGTACAAAATATCTTCAGATATTATAAAGGTACAAAATGATCTTCAGTTATTAACTATAATCAAGACAAGATCATAATTGGATAAGTGATATTGACTATCTTACATGATCTCCATAATGTCATATCACAGACAGAAAAGTGTATTTTATATGATAAAGGCTATTATCGATGTTATAAAGATGTTATAAAGTAACCTTTATAGCCAATTTATCAATCATTCTAATTGCATTATATTGTGCTTAACAGAATGATCAATCACAAACAAAGGTTGTGTGATATTGATTCAATCGAATCATGAATATTATCTATCAAGGTAATATTGCTTGTATTAATAAATACATTTTAAGTTATATAAAGAGCAAAATTATATAACATATTAGTCTTAAGATATAAGCTTTGCAAACACTATAATGTGATAATCTTGCAAATTTATTCACAAACACTACCAAATACCATCATCATAGATGATGTTTCTAAGATTGGTATGAGATACTTAAATAATGGTAATTTTTCAAAGCTTAGGGGGAGACAATTCTTTCAATATAATTTATTTATGGTCATTAGATCATAATTATTGCACTCTTTTCCTTTGTGAGTTTTCCTAATAAGGTTTATCACATATAGGTTTTTAACAAGGCAATAACTAATGCAAGCATTTAGATATGTCATATCAGTTTTCTCCTTGTATTTTTCCGTACAGGGTTGAAGGAGTTTTTCATGACATACTATAAAATATGATTCTCTTTATTTTTCCAACAGGGTTTAAAGGAGTTTTTCTAAATATTTCTCCTCAATTTTTCCTTATAGATTTTAGGAGAGATTATTTTCACTTATGATCCATAGATCATATATACATATTATTCTCAAAACTCATGAGTTTTTTTCTCTCAAGGTTTCTCATATGAGTTTATAACGAGACAATTACATATATGCTACATCATTTTTCTCCTTAATTTTCCATAGGATTATAATGGAGTTTTTAGTGGTATATCATCATAATATTATAAAATATTTTTTCCATTTTTCCTACTGGGTTTTTGAGAGATATTTTTGAATTATGATCTACCGATCATATACATTGCACTCTGAACTTAATTATGAGTTTTTCCTTTCAAGGTTTCTCATATGAGTTTATTATAAAGAGGCAATATTCATATGTGGTGTATCATTTTCTCTTTATTTTTCTCACTGGGTTTTTAAGGAGTTTTCACATCATACATTCCTCATTTTTCTCTAACAGGATTTAAGAGAACTTAAAACATAAAATCATCCTCAATTTTCCCATCTTGGGTTTAGGGGGAGATATCAATTAAATAAGGATATACACATGCTTATAAGTTTTTCTATTTAGGTTTACTATATGAATGTATAGACATAATTGATCAAAGGGGAGTGTTCGAGAATATTTCTAGTGATCAATTAGTCAAGTAATTAGAATATTTGGGAAACCACCACCCCAAGGGGTGCCTATTCTAATAGACACCATCCTGATTGTTGGTGGAGTATAAATATATAATCTTTGTACATTAAAAGTAATAGAAGAATCATTCTCTACTACTCTTGTCTCTAAACACCATCAGATCGTGGTGCTATTCACAGTCGTAGCCGAAAAGGAAGACCGAGTTAACACGGGGCCAGCTGAGCTGTGTGGCCGCGCGCGAACGTTTTAGTTAATCGGTTTGGCCGGGCGAGGGATACGCTCGGGGGGCACTGGTCGGTTGGTGAGTCTTCCTGCACGGAAACACTGAGAAACGCGCCTGATCGAGATACGATGATTTTCAAATGTCGTGTGCCTGTTCTTTATCGATCTGTTCGGAGCAATGCACGGTCTAGTTTCGACGCGAATTCCAACACTAATAAGGTTATTCAGGTTTCGACATCTGATCATCTTTTAAACTGTTTTCTTAGATGATGCAAATATTTCTGGTGCTATATACAGCACCTTTTACACGTCTAAAAGACATGGCCCTGACGCTCTAACATGTCCAAAGGAAATGCAGAGACAGGAACACGTCTCGTCCAATCTGCTGCGACCTAAACTACATTACAAATAAACAGATACTACTACGAATCTCGCGGGTCTGTTGACACCCACGACGAGAGGAACGAACGAACGAACGAATTAAGGGTCATCGGACAACGAGAACACGCTAGAACCTGATCGATCACAGTCAGTGCCGCGACGGCGGGGCGCAGTCGTTGTGCACGTTGCTGGAGTGGCACGAGGGCTTGGCCGCCGCGTCCGCGCCCACTTCCTCCCCCGCCAGGACCCGGCGCGCCAGCTTCAAATGCAGCACCGCTGCCCGGCGCGGCGTGGTCGACGCCACCGTCTCTTCTTCCGCGGAGCGCTGCGATTCGACACCGACGTCACCGCCCGCCGCGACGCCACCGTAGCCGATCAGCGCTCCGTGACCGGCGGCGGCGGCGGCGGTCGACTCCTCCCTTGCGATCCCTGCAGCCGTGTCCTTCCCACGCGGTAATTCGTCGCTGTGGAGTGCCAAAGACACCGCCACCGCGGGATTGTGTACAACGACGACGCAAGTGAGAGCGAACACGACGATCGACGCGAGCGCATGCGTCGCCATCATCAGAGTGGTTTCAGCAACTTTCTTACCAGTTAGGAGCTGCTTCTGATCGAGCTACGAACTGGTGAAAGCGATGTCGCTCAAAGCCTCAAACTGAAAGCGATGTTGCTCAAATTGATGAAAGCGATGTTGCTAGCTGCAGCCTTGGAACAGAGTCGGCGAGGTGCTCGAGCTTATAAGGAGGCATCGGTCCGTAGCTCCACGAAGGGACCGCGCAACGGACAGGAAACTCCGGCCTGTTTCCACCGCTTTACCCTTGCTTGCCCATCGAGGAGGCGGAGCGAGTGTGAATCCATGGGAACAACCGTGGATCCGCGTAGGGAAGTCCCGTAGCAAACCGTGACTTTGCCTACTGAAATTACTTCGTACGTACTCCGTTGTCTGTGGTTTACTTAGTGCATGATACGAGTATGCAATTTGCTCAGATGGGCCATTTCCACTTTGGAGTTTGGAGCGAACATTCTTCGCTGAACGAACTGAGATTCCACGCGTGGGTAGCTGGTTCTTGACTTCTTGTTTCTTGTACTCCTACTAATATTGGAAACTGCGAACGATCTGGAGATTCGCCGTGACCGCGGCCGTGAATTTGACCGTGCATGCGACGTGCACGTTTCGTGTGATCGTGAAGCCAGACGCATGCAACAGGGTCCGCTCTGAGCGCTGACGTATCTATAGTCTAATCCTGCGTTGATTCCCGTGAAGCAGCTAGTGCGACCCGGCCATTTCTCCACCGACCACAACCATTCTGTAAAATCTCACTTTGAATAAAGATGCAAAATTCTCGAGTTTGGGAATATGGAACCGAGCTCTAGGACAATTTAAAATGACTCAAACCAAACTTTCAAATTTCCTTTGAAATTCAAATTTCAAAAATGAGTTCAAAACTTTTAAAAGAAATATTGTGAAGAAAAATACTCTATTGGATGGTCTTGTAAAGAATTGAATTTTAGAAATTTTGTAAAATTTTATTCAAAAGTTAAATGGCCCAAGTAAATCATTTCCCTCAAAAGGATTACCTGCTTTCAAAATTTGATGGAATAAAATTTATTTGGAATTTGAACTTGGGCTCAAAATAAAAGTTGTTCATCTCAAAAAGTTCTACCACCCTGCAAAATTTCAAGATTTTTAGAGCTTAGGAAAGTGTGTTTTCAAGCAGAAACAGTGCAGCACAGAAAATCATCAGAGAAAATCAGAAAAATAGAAAAGAAAGCGGGGCCAGCCTGTCAGCCGCACCCCACCGCCCTTCTTCTCCCAGCGGACAGCGCCGGTGCCAGCTGCCGCGCGCACGCTTCTCCGCCCCGCCTGCGCGCCACACGACCTAGACGCGCGCCCTCGCGTGGACACCGCAGCCGCCCGTGTCCACGACTCCCTCGGCTACATTCTCCCTCACTTCTCTCTCTCGCTCGTGGACGCTGTCTCTCTCTCTCGCACCCCGTGCGAAGCTTCCAGTCCGAGCTCACCCCAGCCCTCATTCCACACCAAGGAGCTGCACTAGAGCCCCCTCCAGCCATCACGGGATTCGCCCTCAACCCTCCTTCACCAACCGCGCCGATTTCAATTTTTTTTCGGAAAGTTCGAATAGCGGAGCTGCCGTCGACCCTCCGCAAAATTCTTCGCAACCCGGTGAGCTCTCCCCGATTCGGTCCAGCCCTGACCTCTTGGTGTCCTAGCGCACCTCCCAGACTTCGGATTTGAGCAAATCATTGGATGCTTGTGCAGGAATTTGAGAAGTTCGGGCCACCGGCCACTGAACTGCCCCACCTCGCCAACGACGCCCCTCCTCCGGCCGTTTCCCAGGACGACAACCTCTGTGCCGGCCTTCTACGCGACTCAGTGAAGCTGTGGGTGCAAGTTGTCGAGAGTTTCGGCAAGTTTTGAAGGAGCACGTCGTCGCCGAACCTCGCACAGAGCCACTCCTCGCTGTCGGCCGTGTTCCGGTGAGCATTTCCGATCGGTGACCGCACCCTCGAGTTCCCCTCGTCGCAGTGATCATTCTTGTGCTGCTCATTTTGAGTTTTGCCACCGGCCGCCGTCCTCCGGCGACGCGCCGCCGTGCGCTGGCCACCGGCCGCCATGGCCGAGTTGGAGGCTCGGTCAGGATCCGGTGTGGCCACACGGGGATCCCGTGTGGAAAACCCCATGGCCCGCTGTGTGGCTCGCCCACCTGGGCTGAGGCCCATGGGCCATTTTGGTGGCCTGGCCCAACCGGCTGTTTTTTTTTAGTATTTTGCGCATTAATTATTTAATTGATTAGAAATGCTTTCAAGATTGTAAAATTTATAAAAAATTCATTTTTGCTCAGAAAATTATGAAATAAATTTTGTTAGAACCATCTCAACTAAAACTATATTCTGAAGCTAACAAATTTTCATTTTATGCATAGAAATAATTTATTTAATTCAGATCACATTATATTTTATTTATGCATTATCATTATTCCTTGACATGATAAAATCTTAAAAAAAATTCACTTTCATGTTTATTATATTAAACCTTTCGGTTCTGCAAGGTTTCACATTTATTCTCAACTAAAATAATTTTTATAAATGATTTTATTGTGTTCAAATAGTGTTTAATTCATTATAAATTCTTTTGACTCCAACAAATTCAGAAAACTTGTCAAAATTTGTTTATAAACTCTGACATTTTGGATAAACTAAATCATGATTTAAACTTTTGAAAACCCTTTGAAAGGAATTTTGCAATCATAATTACTGGTGTTCTTTAAAAATAAAAAGTTATCATCGCATGTGTATAATTTGGCTTATGCGTATCATTTCATGTTAAGAGCCGAGCTAACCGAGGAGGAGTTCGACGACGTCCCGTTCGTTGAAGAATCTAACATTGATCAAAGCCCAGATAAGCCCCGGTGCATTATTTTTTTAAAAAAAATTATTTACTTTTATCACTTTAGATGGTTAGTTTGTAATGTGCACTAAGTGATAGGAGTTGATTGAAACCGTAGTTACATTATAGAATCTTTTTTTGGGTTAGTATTTTACTACAGGTAACTCGATGTAAAGCTAAGCTAATAGTTATTTTAACGGTAGAAGTCGAGTGAATAAGTCTTCACTCGCGAGTTATATGATTGGTACATAATGGATTATCTTATCATATATAATAAATTGAAGACCGGGCATAAAAGTAGGTGATAACACGTCATATGTCCATTGCGGATACATAGCTAATGTGTTGTAGCTCTGTCTGTGTTGATTAAGGACCGTTCGTTGTCGGCCTATTGAGCAAGTTTAAACAGTACTGATTACATACTAGCTCTATAGGCCCCAGAAAACTGACGTAGCCCAATGTGCGTAGTGACTGGACGTAACTGAACCTCTTTTCTGGAGATGATAAAAGAGAGAGCTTTGAGGCTAACTATAGATAGATCCGATGTGGTTATCGCATGGAGGACCACTGCTCGAGAGAGGTGAGCATCGGATCGACACTATGTATCATTGACGCGAAAAGTCGCCATGTACGGTTTCTGAAAAACGTGTACATGTCGTGTAATTAGGTTTTTCCAACTGGATGTAAATCGATTCGAATCGCTGCCCCTCACAGTAACGAGTACCACTTGCCTCTTTGAGTTACATTGTAGTAAGGAGCTAATCAATATAGAATATGATTATGTTTATGTTTGATCTCTCAGAAACCTCTTGGCATTTTTGTATAATATAGTCTTAGTGCAAATTAAATTTATCTTTTTATAACTTAATATATCGTTAAAATATGAATGTAAGATTCACTCATAGTGCATTCTTCGTAAATAGTCAACCTTGATAAGTCAGTCTTCTTATTTTTAAGAGTCAGCTGTAGATAGCTATCTTGTCGGATAAGTTTTGTTGAGCGTTAGTTGCTCAGGGCTTTGTGGTTGTTGTTTTCTTTTATATGTGATTTCTCTTTTTCTTCTCAGTCTCAGTCAGAAGGAGCAACTTTGAGGATGGCTTTGTTTACTGAGAGCCTTGCTCGCCGCTTTGAGTGTGTTGTCGCTAGTAGGTATATCGTATGGGCTCGATGTATTTTTTTCTTAGTATTTAGGATGTCTTTATGTAATAAGTTTGTAGCTTCCACACTTTAAAAAATTTGTGGTTTATAAACTTAAATAACCAGTTTGTAATATATTTTATCATGTTTGAGCTGTACTATGGTTCTCATTTTGTCGAGTGACATCTGATATGATTCTGAGCTCGATGGTTCGTATCTCTCGAGATACGAGCTGTCACATATTCGATCTGAAACGCCTCGTCCTTGAACATGTCAGTATCGATCAGAATCGGAGGGCTGCAAGAAGAGCGGACAACAGAGCGCAAGCATTCCGTGATCCGTCTAAAGGCTCAAGCAAGTCAGGGCGAGGCCGAGGAGACCGAACAAAGGCACCGACGTCCGGCGGCGTATTGGGTTCGTGACGTGGAGATCATACTTTTTTATGAGTATTTAAGTAAAAATATTTATATATAAGTAAATTTAGACCGTAAAAAAAGTACAAACTTATAACAGAAGCCATAATTTTATATGAAATATAATTTGACTGTTTAAGTATATTTTGAAAAGCTCATAAAAGCTAATTTTGAATAGATTTAGCCTCACCTTTATACCATATAAAAGTTTATATGAGTGTCGATCGTTATTTTTATACAGAATATGTTACGTCATCCTAATTTAAAGCCGTCGGTCGTGTATCAAATTGAGTCTATTAGAGGCGCATCTTAAGGTTTTTAAGGTTTAAGAACGACCTCAGCACCCTTTGATCATTTTTCACTCTATTTAAAGATCCAGTCGCCATAAAAAATATTTGAGTTTTTTTTATTGTAGTTTAGCTTTTGTGTAAATTTTTTATTTTCAGCTATATCTAACGGCCACTGTTAGACAATTTTTGAGAACCTCACATTCAAAAAATTTTAGTTTGCTATTTTGTTTTTACTTGTTTTTTTATTGCTTATAGAAATTGATCTTCATAATCAAGTTGATCTTGCTGTTTCGACGAGGTCAATAACTATTTTAATTTACTATTTTGATAACCTGTTTGTTTATAATCGAATCGTGAAAATTAACTTTATCAAATTGATATTTACCATCAAAGATCGGTTACTGAAAGATCGGATACTAAGTTCTATCAGGTCGTGAGCGAAAGAAAGGTTGATGCGAGGGCTGCGCGCACGGAGGCGTTCATGAATTTGACGCGGCTAGAGCGGAAGCTTGTCTTCGCTCAGAACAAGCCCGTCACGCAGACGTAAAGCGAAAGACCGGACGTCCGTTCGGACGGCGCGCGCCCGTTTGCCATTGCTCTTCGGGCCCCACCACAAAGTGCCCTCGTGCAAAAGCACGTGGCCTGCGCGGAGCTATCGGCACGAAGGATAGAATGACGCGGAACAGTGACCTGCCGGACGGACGTCCGGTCAAAATCCACTCGCAGAGGGGCGAGGAGGTTGCTGGAGAAGGACACCTTCAGATCTGATTGGGATATTAGCTCAACACCGCAGTCGAGGGCAGAGTTGTCACGGAGACTTCATGCGGAAATATGATTTCTCGATATATGTAGCGTTTTCTGATGTACTTACTTTCTCCATTTTCAAATTAATATAATTGTTGACTACAAACATCAAATCATTTGTATTAAAAAATATGATAAATTTCAAATATTTTTTTATAATTTGCTTTATTATCGAAGTTATTTGAATTATAATTTATAATTTTTTTAAATTTTAATTAATTTTTTAATAAGACAAATGATTAAAGTTGATGTTTGTAGTCAACAACAACATCAATTTGAAAATGGATAGAGTAATTAATAGTTTCATCTAGCATGTTTGAGAGAGAAAAAAAAAGGTGTTTTCCGGTGGACCCAAATTATCACGAGACCATATATTTCAGCTGCTGCGTAAAATATAGTATAATTTTCCGTTTTTGTGATACCCATGCATATTAAAATTGTAGTTTTATGATATAAGAGTACAATAAATATGTAGTGTTGTAATACGACTTTCTTAATATAAATTCTATATAATTTTGACAAACTATAAATATGAGGACTACTAGTATATATGAATAACAAAGTACATAGAAAATTGGTAGGGTCACATATATAAATAATAATTAACATAACAAATTCATGGAGTATGATACAAGATGGCATTTGGTTTGCGGACAAACTATCAGCTAGTAATAATTATCATTATTAGCTAGCTAACAATTATTCTTAGTGGTTTGAAACACCCTCTAAAACTGTCCTTGGAATAATGCAGGCGTAATACTATAATATACTCCCTCTATCCTAAAATTGTTGCTATTAGAATAATAAATAAATAAAATTATTACTATCCACCAGCCGGGTTCGCCGCGCGCGTAACTCAAACATGGCCAGGTGGCGGGCAGGGCACGAAGCTGGAGGTACAAGAAGGCTTGGACGACGCCTTCGTCGCGCCAACGCCCAGCAACCTGCGCGCCGTTTTCAAATCCGCAGCCTTCTCCAACGCCAGCGCCGTGCGGCGGCCGTCGTCCCCACTCCGCTGCGCGCCACCACCGCCAGCACTGCATGGTGGATTAGCAGCAGCAGGCGACGACGACGTGAAGGCAGACAGCAACGACGCGCCTGGCGTCGAGGCTGCCGTCCCGCTCCCCTGCATGCCAGTGCCGTAGCCAAGAAGGTCGACTTCACCGCGCACGTCGGGAGGAAGCATCTGCGCCGCTGCCGGGGACCCCGCCGTGCTCCGCGCCAAGCATCTGGTTGGCCCAAACGAGCAGAGCGACGCGAAGATGAGCGCGGCTGGAAGTATCGCAATGCGGTTGTAGTTACACCTTGACAGCCCCATCATCCTGATCTAGTGGCCTTGCCAATGTAGCGAGCCAATATCACTATGGAAGAGATAACCGAATTTTGCGTATTTTCAGATGATTAGATCTCCGAAGGGCGGATCGGCACAAGAGCTGGTACTAGCGGGGTGAGTGACTGAGTGGTACATGCCACGGCGTTGTGGTGGTTTTTATACTGTCTGGCTTCCTGTGGATCGCACCCATGCGAGTTTCGCAAGAAACGTGCCGGGAATGTGGAGGGCAACTCCTGTTGTGAGTATAGCACAGCACGTCACTCGTGACGTGTGCACGCGGTCGACGCTGTCGACGAAAGTGAGCAGTAATCAAATCGAAGCAACGGGGCACTTTTAGTCGCCTTTGCCCTTGCAGATGGGACAAGGAGAACCGGCGAGAAATGACGCATTAGATTCTGAGAACTCACAAGTGTCATTCTAAGAAATTGTGATATTCTTCAGTTCTTCTTGCCCTTTTGTCACGGCTCGCAATCGACAAACCCCCACAATTTAGCGGCAGGATGGAACTTCCCAGAAATACTAACTGATGTGCAGAAACATACTGTCCTGCAAACTTGTAATGGCGAGAAAGCAGCGTTTGCAGGACAACGCGACAAGATAGGATACTTTGTAGGCAAGTACTATCTTCTATTAACAGAAGTTCAGTTCCAGCTTCCAGGTTTGACTGCCACGTTAGCTTTACTATTAGAAATTATGTAATTTTTTAGATATTATTAGTAAAAGTTAAAATAGTTTGACTTTATCCAAATCTAAAAATGCTTATATTTTGAAACAGATGTCGTACATATCAAGCAAATTTATGCTGCTATGCTAGAATTTTAACCACCTTTAGAGCTGTATTTTAAAATTTGAATTCTTGATGTAGGTTGTTTCAAACTTCGGTTCTACCAGTTTTCTTAGCTCTCATATTTTGTTCAATTTGATCATCTAACAACTGGTATTGTTGATTCTTTTTTTTTCTTAGCTCTCATATTTTGTTCAATTTGATCATCTAAAAACTGGTATTGTTAATTTTTCTCCCTGTTTCAACTTGATGAAATGAAATTATGCACACAATCCAGATGATACATTTGATTATAATAGTATTGTACGAACATGATTAAACCAATATGTCAAACAGTAGTTATAACCACTGTGTTAAACCCTGTGAAGTTCCTTTGCAATTAAATTTTGAGAAAAGAACATAACGAACTAACTGATACTCCACAGAACCTAGTGAGAACCAGTAGAGCCATCACAGAAGATAAAATCAAAGGCAGTCTCTACCATATTTACCCCTCTGGGAGAAGCTTTATGAACTGACTGTATTCACATCTGACTCCTCTCTAACACCATCTGATTTCCGAAATCTCTACAGAATTGTGGCACATTGTATTAGTGGAAGTAAAAACTACCAACATAAGCAAGCAAAAGAAAATATCAACCAGAGAAAGTTTAATATATATCAAGATTTGAGAGCACATAGCATATGGCCAAAAAATAATGGACACTGAAGATGATATGGGAGCTCTACCAAGTTTGTTGGAACCCAGGAACCGAACGCACACAAGGAAGAAAAACAAGCTAGAACACTCAATAACAGTGGTGGACACCGCAGCAACAAATGCCAGTACCTTGGCTTTTCTTAGCAACTGGACTCAGACACCTTCACACAGCAATTACATGCTGGTTTTACAGCCCAGCCCATGCAGCTTTGAGCAACTGCCTCGATCAATTCTACCGTGCATGCTCCAGCTTATCTCCTTGGGACGCGGGTAGTGGTACCACATGTACGCAAGCCTCTCATACTCATGCACATGATCTGCCCACTCACCAACTCATCCGGGAGTCATGATCGCAACTCAATCCTGCAGCTCACTAACTGACAGAGATGAACTCCACAAGGGACACGCACATCTGGCTATGACATGCTCCAAGGCAACGAACATATGCACACAAACTCGCAGAAAACCTGTGCAGACGCTTTGGAACAAACCAAGCTCATGCGACACACAAGACACATACCGGAACACACCAGGACGTGGTTTATTTGCTAACAAAGTTTAGCCAACGAGTTATTTGCTCACACATGGAACAAACAATACAGCTTAGTACTTAGAGAACTGTTTTGAGACAAGCATGCCATATTCTTCTATCCCCTTTCTTATTACTCTAGGCTTGCATTTGATTCCCATGTATGCTTATGCTTAGACTATTGTCGCCAATTGTAGAACAGTAGTAATTAACAGGGACTCCAACCCATATGGCTACCAGGGGAGTATTATTTCCAGAACTCTTACCATGTGTTTTGGTAATAGACTTGGTGGTGGAGGTGGCAATTCTTCCGTCTTAATGCCATGCTTTGCCAAGTGGTTTTTGGGAGTAGCTGGATCTGGATGGCTATTAGTAGAGAAAAGATGTTAGCCAGCAGGGTTGTACGAGTCAAGCATAACAATAATCTCTGATAAAATAATACGCATGATATCAAGGCAAAACAGAGGAGAAAAGAAAAGATACATTCAAAATCTGTAACTATCAGATAGGGTATTGTCCTTGAAATCCTATCAGCCTAATTGATCATTTAATCAACAGAGAAGCAGCTCTGCAAAGTGCTCCTCTCAAATCTGTATCTATCAAATAGGATAGCGTCCTTGAAAGCCTATCAGCCTAATTGATCATGTGGAGAAAAATAGTGGAGGTTGGCATAGTCCAAGCAGATCGATCACTGTATGCTTTTTGAAAAAGAGCAAAAAAATATAAATGATAATCATAAGATGGTCATTGCATGAATCAAATCCTTACTTTGCTGTCTCCAAAAGATTTTCTAAATATGTGACATCTTTTTCCCTGGGGAGATTATCAGTAGCCTGAGTTGGCAATAATCTTTAGTTATAACCCAAATAAACAAAGAAAAATAAGATAAGCGATTTAGTATAAAAGCAAATATATGGGCAAATAGTCACGATTAGTCAGACGACCAGACGATTAATCGACCAAATCGGGTCGGCGCACCTAGTCGTGCATGGCTGACCGACCAGACCGACTAATCGCGATTAATCACAATTAGTCGGACGACTTGAAAACATTGCAAAAATACTTACTTTTTTTTTAAAAAAAATATTTAACTATTCAACAGTATCAGGAGAGAGAAAAAGGCTGTCAGAATGTGTCAATGGATGAAGGATTTTCATAACACTGTTGAAGAAAAATAAGAATACTAAGCTTTAGAGTACTAACTTTCGAAGAATAATCACAATTCTCCTCAGAGAAAAACTGGAAGAGTTCAAGGGTGCCTTCTAACCCATATTCCTGTCATACAACATGTTTTCAGCAAAGTTGAGCACATTTAGTCTAAGATCAGTTGCACACCAATTGTCAGGTCAGGTATAGTGTTACATACTCTGTTGAATGCTCCGTTTACAGAAATTTCTGCTATAGGCAACCCAAAATTGGTGCTATCATATTTGTCACAAAAGAGTGGTCTGAAGTCTTCATGCTTGGTGCAACTTGAAGGATGCTGTGCTGGTGACACAATTGTAAGTGGTTCGTTTGACTGAGACAATGCTTTTATCTTAGCCTGGAAATATTCAATAAAACAAACACATGCCAATCAATGATACTCATGCCAAAGAGAGACACGAACACTAAAGTACCCAGGTACAGGATGGGTAATTCAGAATGTAACACTAAATTTGCAAGCCTTCAACGATTGGACAACAATGGTCACAAGACGTGGGACTGGGTCACTGACATCTAGGTTAGCGTGGTACATAATAAAATTGCTCATTGCAGGGCATGATAAGACTGTATCTAGTAGCAATTCATGAAAATGGAAACGAAATCGTGCCAAATAGGACCTTAAAATTGGAATGGGATGTTACAAATCATAAATATCCAACTACCATTAGTTTATTGCATAAGAAAAGTGGCACTTGAAAATCAGAAATACTTGTTGATGTGCTGAGCTGAGCTGATCAGCGTACACTAGACATCTGAATTTAATCTACATACTACCTCGGGGAATCTCACTCAAAACGATCTAAACAGCCAGAAAAAACTAGTGACTACCTTACCTTGGCATCTTTGATCCGCCTGGAAATCGCTGACAGCTTCCCGCGCTCCTCGGCGGTCTAGAACGAGCACAAGCAAGAAATTTTAGCAAAAATCGAGAGTTTCAGCGGACGGAGAGATCAAAGAGGGGGGGGGGGGGGGCTCTGAAGTTCGAGAGAGAGAGAGAGGAGGGGGGATGGTGGCACGCACTCGCTTGGAGACGGCGTCGAAGACCTGGTCCGCGGCAGCCTGCAGGTCGAGGAGAGCGCGGCCGAGTTCGCCGTACCCGGCGGCGTGCGGCTGCCGGCGCCGGCCCTCGTCCTCCGACACCCGCAGCATCTCGCCTTCCTCGTTGCTCTTTGGCTCTGGCTCTTCCCGACGAGGAAGTGAGTCAGTGACACGGAAAATGGGCTCCAAGTCGTGCCACGCAGAAGGGGGCCCGAAATCCAATAGAATACTGGATCGGAAACGGGCCCATCTTGTTGGCTGGTATGTACTCGTCTCCAAGCGGCAAGAGGCCGAAGCCTCACGCGCCCATTGTTGAGTTGGCGGCCCAGTTGTCAAGCTTGCGCGGGGAAGGTGATAGCGAGCCCAGCCGCGGCCGGCGGGTTCTTCTGGCTAGGATGTCAAGGAAAAGACGCGCCCATTGTTGAGTTGGCGGGCCAGTTGTCAAGCTTGCGCGGGGAAGGTGATAGCGAGCCCATCAATTTATGTTTAGTTGTTCTAATCGCTTCTAGATTCTGTAGACACCTTCTGGAACGTCTGAAGCTGACTTTCTTCTTGCCCATCCACACCGAGGCCAGAGCAAGGAATAGTCAGCAGTGAAGCGTGAAATTTCTTGGTGAAACACAAAATGCCGCTGGCGTAAGAATCACCCCTGCGTCGTGCAGACTCTCGCTCCCAGTGGACCGTATCCACAGTTTACCAAGCTACCGGGTCCAAAACGATCCGGCCCACGCGAACAATCAACGCCGTCTGGCACGGGAAGTGTGGCGTTCACGCGCAACGGAGGTTATGACCAAACCAAAGTTTGGCAGGATGTCAAACACTGAAACACGCCACAAGAAAACACGAGAGAAAATAAAGAGACAGCAAGCGGTGACGTCTGAACTATCGAAGCCCACCAATTCGGCAAATGGCTCGCTCCCCGACCGTCGTGCCATCGAACCGGAACCCACTTCGCTCCTACTACTACTACAAGGCTACGACTAGCCGTTTTTTTTTTACAAATTAGGAGTACGAGTCATTTTGTGAGGTTTTAATAATTTAACTTTGTATGAATATCTATGTGAATAATATATAATTTTTTTAATTAAACATTATATAAATTAAAATGTCAAAACAAAACACGACCTAAATTATCGTATCCCTCCGACTAGCCACCGGTCTGCAACCACCACTGGAGCAGTGGACGTGGCGCGGCCACTGGTGCTCGACGCGCATCGCCATCGCCCGGTCGTTACGGTACAAAAAGTCGCAGGCAGCAACAAACGAACGCACGACGCGCCCGCCCGCCTGCCTGCGGAGTCGTCGTCCCTTCCGCCGCACGCCGACACCGCGGCGCAAATCCCCGCGAGGCAAACGACGACGCGCGCTTGGCGGCTACTCCTCCTACTTCCAGGCTCGCTTTCACCCGGCTCCACCTCGGAATCACCGCCGCATTCCGCACCGCCTCGCCGTGGCCTGCGAGATCCGCGTCCACTCCCCGCCATGGAGGTGAGCGCCGACTCAACTGTCTACTGCTTGCTCTTCCGCCCGTTGCTGTGTCTTGGTGGTGAGTGGCTGGGTGCTTCTGGGGTGGGCGCGGGGGGTTAGTAGCTGAATGCTGTTCGCCGTCAGGTAAAGCGTGGGTGAGCGCCGAAGCCTCGGGCTGTGGCCTGTGGGGGAGGGGATTGCCGATTGCAGCAGGAGAAGTTTCGGCGTCGAGTTTGTCTTTGCTTTGCTGACCAGCAGTCCAACACTCTGCGTGCTCCTCGGGGCGGCATTGCCGCCGTTTCTGATAAACGCGCCCTTCGAAAGGCCTAGGCTACCTGCTTCTCCGGAAGATTGCAGCATCGCTAACAAATTCTGGATGCGTAGCCTGGGGCTCTGACCGCGGGGGTTGCTTGAATTCTAGCCTTGTGGTGTATTTGATTGATGGTATGTCGATTGAATGAATGTACCCTGTAGGATGGACCGTTTTCAATTTGTTAAACACAAGAGGATGCTAGATCTGGTCGTCTTCTGTTTTTTTTTTCTTGTGTTGGGGATGCTATCCCTGACAATTCGTAGAAAGGGCTAGGAAAATTGACTTGCTGCAATAGTCGTGGATACTAGTTTCTAGTAACTGAGTTCCTACAGGCTGCATTTAATCGCAAAGAAAAAAAAATTGGGTGCGCCTACTCTTACCTGTTTGATTACTCTCTTGTTTCGGTCCTTTTTGCTTTCTGGGGGAGTTAGGTGTCAGCTTAATGAGTGTGGTTGTTACCTTTTGCATTTAGAAAAATTTATTCCTCCTGGATCTTGGTATATTGACAGCTGGTAGCCTGGTTCACATTGCCTGTGGATCTTACTTTGGCCCCCCTTTGGAACGCAGGATTTCACAGGAATCGTACAGGAATTTCATAGGAATCAGTTCAATTTTATAGGAAAAATGTAGGATTTAGGAAAAATTCCTTTGTTCCAACGGGGGGCCTTAATAATATTATCGTGATAATTCTTGAGAGCTGAGACATGGACCGTGATGGCACAGTTGGATCTATAACTTTTTTTGCACTGTGTTCCTTCTGACTTACTGAAATCTTTGCTTATTTATTATAGGACCGTATACAGTTTCAAAATTTTTCAGTTGTTTAGTTATCCTATACAAATACAACTGCAGAGTCTTCAAATGCAAAAGGATATTTTTGACCTTGTCATGTTTATGACAACTAATTAATAACCTACTAATTTACTTGTGTTATTGATTCGTAAGTCCCAGAGATTATGTTAATGATTTAATAAAGTAAACTTGACCCAAACTAGGATTGAAGTATTTATGCTCATAAATAAAAATTATATATCCTTGGAACTAAATATTGGCATGCAAGAATGCACGCAATATTTTTGCTTGCATGACAAAGTATTGGAGAAAAAAATGCCTACAGTAATATGCATATAGCAGGTTTACATTATCTTATATAATCCATTGTGAAAACTACTGTATCACTCCTTCCACTATCACTTATCACATAGAGTGTTGCTCAGGATACACAGGTGTATATTTTAGGCATCCAATATTTTACATCTTTGGTAAAATATTTTTCAGAGAAGATGATTGTTTTACCAAAATGCATGTTCCTCCCTGATACTATTCTTGCCTTCAGTACATCATTTACAGAATCTTATCTCATATGTTTTCCCATGCTAAAGCCTTTTGCTTTTGAGAGGACATTAGACTGTATCATAATTTCTCAACAAAAAAAACATCGTGAACCTTGTATACCTAAAATTGAGTATTTCCTATCCACTGCATTTACGCTTTGCTTCTGACCCTCAGAGAGTTCTTTTTCCCGAAATCAAAATTACCCCTGTTATGTCTTTAGTCTTTACCCATCTTTCTTAGCCTCATCTCTCGTCCTTCTCCAGCCTTCAAATATACGCCACTTTGCCTTTCCTCTCAGGTGGATGTTTCCCCTTTATTCTATCTGGCATTTGTGCCACAGCCATCCTCTTTCCCAACATGGATGTGTATGTCATGGTAACCACCTTTCACTGAACCAATCCGTGCTGTACGGCAGCTGCCTGCGATTCATCTTTTGTCACTTTGATACTTTTTCTGCATATTCTTGTTATTTGGATTTGGGCCATATGAAATGTGTAACTCTAGGGTCATCTAATGCGTGACCACTAGAATCATGATATAGTTTATATCCTTCAACATGCTGAGGTCCTTACTCCAGAAAATATATCATCCCATCTCCTCTGCTCTTAAAATATTTCTGCAGGTAAAAACAGTAAAAGTTAGCAACCTGTCATTGAACGCTTTGAAAAGAGAGATCACAGAGTTCTTTAGTTTCTCTGGGGATATCGAATATGTTGAAATGAAAAGGTAATGTGTCAACACACCTTCTATTGGTTGTAATTGTTTTAGGGAAAAATAAATAATGTTTCTAAAATATATTCTTCTGTATTTGTCAGTGAATCTGAGTGGTCACAAGTCGCCTACGTCACATTTAAAGACTCACAAGGAGCAGACACTGCAGTTCTTCTCTCGGTATGTTCAAGTTTCAAGAAGTCATTTCTTACCGTAGCCATTTAGCTTGAATATTCAAAGGAAAAGTAGTATGAGACTACCTACAGCTTGCGATTACTGACTGTGGCTGTACTAGGATGGTTTCATTTTGGTTCATGCTATTTCTTATCTTCAGGGTGCAACAATTGTTGATCGTGCTGTTGTCATAACTCCAGCTGAGAACTATGAGCTGCCTCCCGAAGTGCAGAAACAATTACTGGTAAGAATATGTTACATTTCAAGACATGCTTATTATTTTAAGTTACATCAAATTCTGTAGAAACTGTCTCTCATTATTTTCTAGTCGCATCAAATTCTGTAGAAATTGCCTCAGATATGGTAATTGTATTGGATTATCTGCTGTATCTCAAATTGAAGAGCTGGTTCATTAGTATTTACAAAAAGTTGTTCTTGCTAATAGTAGTTGGGCATTAGACAAGTTGCTCAACATTTTACTTGCTGTAAAGAAAGAATTCATCGTTACAGAAAATGGGAAGAAAGTGTATCCTTTTTATCAATGCATGAAAAAATACTTGATCAAAACTCATCTTTCTAACCTGCCATTAACATGAACTCTTTATGGCAAGAAAACTGCTAAATTGGGCAGTTAACTTGAAGCAGCCAGACATGGCAAAATGAACATGATTTAGCATTGTTCAAACTAACTGAAGGCAAACTTCAGGATAGCCTATAACTCATTTTCCAAAATATTTGTACTTCCAATGAGTATGTACTAATACGGACCTCTTTGCATTTGTGTGCATCTTGTCATCATTGGTATAAAGGGTGGATCTCCTACTGAATCTGCAGTCCGAAAGGCAGAAGATGTTGTGAGCAGCATGTTGGCCAAAGGCTTCATCCTCAGCAAGGATGCTCTCAACATGGCAAAGTCCTTTGACGAGCGTCACAACATCCTGTCCAATGCTACTGCCACTGTCGCATCTATAGACCGGCAATATGGCGTGACTGAGAAGATCAGTCTTGGCCGGGCCATTGTTGGCAGCAAGGTCAAGGAGGTGGATGAGCGGTATCAGGTGTCAGAACTCACTAAGTCTGCTTTGGCCGCTGCGGAGCAGAAAGCCAGCATTGCAAGCTCTGCCATCATGAGTAACGAATATGTCTCAGCTGGCGCATCCTGGCTAACCAGTGCATTTGGTATGGTAACCAAGGCAGCAGGTGACATGACCTCGATGGCCAAAAACAAAGTAGAGAAGGCTGAAGAGGAGCGAAAAGCCATCATGTGGGAGGAGCGGAACGGGCTGGTTAGTGAGTATGCAAAGATCCATCTTGACGAGCCCTCTTCATGGGAACCTGCAATCCTTCCTGTGGAATCAGTGGATGAGCAGAAGCTCCAGGCTGTGTGACCCGCACAACTGAACGCCAACCGCTCCTGCCAATGCAATTCTTTTGTGTGTCGTCCTATATATAGATTATTCTTTTCGAGTGCTGCACTGGATCAAACCAAGTGTTTACCAATTACTCTCATGTAAATTTCAGCACTTTTGCTTTGTGTTCTTACGTCCTTTGCTATAGTGGACCTCTGAAACTGAATGGTCTATTTGCCTCTCATACTACAGAATGCAACTTCCCTCTATTCCAGTTTCTGATGCTATTGGCAACGGAACAGAAGTGGTTTACCAGATCTTTTGCGTCAAGACTCTTTTCTACTCCAACAGTCGCTGTGCTGCGTGCCTAGCATTACTCCGATGTTACATGTCCAGTGTAAAACCGGTTCGAGTTATGAATCTTCTGAAGAATCTTCCTCTAAAAGTGCTAATTTTTCAGCTTAATTCTGACATCCCCTATGTGCATTGTAGCCTGACGTACACGTACACGTCTTAAATCTCCCTCGTGCTTGACGAACACCTCCCCAGCTTTATTAACAATGCTTTCTATTTGATGGAGATCTGATCAGGTATCACCGTACCAGTCGATTAGTTTCTTGATGATGTCGCCAATGCTAATGCTTAGCATTAGTAAGCAGGCTTCTGCTATTGGCGAAACAAGCCAGTTAATGGCTTCCTGGCTTTACTAAATGCCGCCGACCTGTACTACTGGCTCTAGCTAGAAATAAAAAGAATGCATTTTGGATATCCCAGATAAGTTTACCTTTGCGTAATAGCCGATAAAGTTTGCAGCTAACGCTATCTAATAACACGTGGCATTGCGATCCAGATCATAAAATGATATGTGACAACCATGACTAATTTGGGTAAAAAATCCAGTATATATCTAGCGCAATAACTTTCAGTGCAGACGTGGTGTGTGCTAGATTATGCGCCTGATCGACAGTCGTGCCTGACGGCGTACGGTGCACTATATTCGTTCAAGATTGCGCTAATATCAAGCCGTCAAATACCTCTCCGTGCTAGTAGTGCATTGCTTTCTCTGTGCTCTCTCCATTCTCAAATTGTTGTGTTCATTGATTTTTAATATTAATTTTGACTATTTTTTATTTAAAAAATTAATTTAAATTTAAAAAAATTTAAGTTGTGATTCAAATAACTTTACTTATAAAGTAAACTATATCAAAATATATATTATTCATTAACTTTTTTTTAATAAAATGAATAGTTAAAATTTATGTTACAACTCAACTGCGATAATAATTTGAGAATGGAGGGAGTACCATTCTCTTGTCGGCCTCTCCCTTGCCGGTGAGGTCTCATGCTATCTCTGTCTTCGAAAATATCTCTTGGGAATTTAAAAAGACAATTTACACATGTCACTTTTCATTCATCATGCTGGCGGCGCTTACAAACTCAGTCTCAGCGTGCCAACATACGCTCGATTTGCTGATGGTACAGTAAACGGATCGATTTGGCGCCGTGGAATAAGCGGATCCAACAATCAGTATCAAGTAGTGGTAGCACTAACTAAAACAGCCGCCACCTCGTACTAAATTGTACGTAGTACTCCAGCATCTTATATAGTTATGCTGGTAGCCAATGTTATGCCGATCCTCTTCCTAGCATCCAGGTATATCTCTTTTCCGGCTCCATCATCTCAGTCACCGTGAGAAGGATAGGCTAACAGATTCGATTGCAACTTCCCATGGTCATTTCAAATCGATTGAATAATTGCATGTAGCTCAATCTTTGCCTCGTTGAAGCCGCTGTGCTCTGGAAACTTTTAATAAGGAATGTACAGGCCGGTTCCATCTGCAAGATTTTGCATGGCTGGTCAGCTTTCAGTGCCACGACCACTTGCAAACGCCGCCGCCGATATGAACTGTGGTCCACCTACAGGGACCGTTTGATCACCTCGATTCCAATGAAACCGTTAAGATCGTCGGAGATAGTACGGTGTGGCCACCGGAATCCTATCGATCGACAGCGTCGCTGTCGAAGTAGGAGAAGACGGAGCCAGCGGTGGTGATGGCTGCGATGACGTCCATCGTGACCGAAGCGCGTTCGATTCCCTGTCAGTCTCGATCGAGTCAGCCGTCGCCAATCGATCGGATTAAAGCCTGGAGATCACTATTCTAAGTAGCGCCAGTGATCACACTCAGCGGGACAGCGACAGTGAATCAAGCCAGCCCGTCAAGGGCGTCAAATGGCTGCTTTGTTGTTTGCGTCTCTCTTATTGGTCGGATATAACGTTAGGGATGCATGTTTTCAAATTTGTGGATCAACCCACGATTCAAAAAAATCTCTTAAATGAATTAATATTTCATCTTATCTATACAAATTAGTTACCTACATATATAGTAGTACTAAAAAGATGACCCGCAACTCCTCGTTAGCCCATTTGCATCCCTGTGTAACGCCCAAGCTGGTAAACGTACGTGACCGGAATGCATGGGCATGTACACGAAATGGTGTATTCCAGTAAAATAAGACGTAACGAATGACGGCGTTCCTGAAATAGACATCCCATGAAGTGTTTAATTCCGTGATGCTTTATCAAGACGTCACGTCGCCGGTTCGCTTTCTTCAGTCTTTCCTTGATAATTTCGTGGATATACATTGATCAGGTTTGAGAGGGACATGTATTGCGCGCGTACTGCTTGAGATTAGATGAATTAACCTTCGCAGAATTTCATCTCGGAAATGAAAGAAAATGCAGGCAAGACGGATGGACGATGATTTCGACTGTCATCAATGATGAATTCATATCTCACCTCTTAGAAGATGAAAATCAATTCAGTTGCGGTGGATAAAGTGGGTTGAGAATTAGCTTCATCAGCAAGGTGTCATGTCAGCAAACCATAAACGAGGATGAGGTTTCTGTTTTGCAATGCCATCGTAATCAATCGAGAGCATAACAGATAGCCCTCACAGGCATTGGTGAACAGTGTTAAGAAATGCAACTGGGGTTTCAGGAGATTAAAACATAAAAGAAATAAAAAATAATTGAAATTAGCAACTACTATGACTTATGTTGAACCGGTCCTTGATTCCTTTATTTATGTACTCTGTTATTGTTAACAGTTCATCTAAATCTTATATCTGATTCTGTACTTCGTGTAAGTCGCTAAATCTAAAAGTCTCTGTTAGAAGATATGCACATGAATATATAAATATACAAAATCCTATTCTGTGGCTGTGATGTGCCGGTTGATCAGGTTCCGGCGACCAGCCGTTGGAGCGCGTCTTTGGAGACCGCCACGTCCCTTCCAGCGATGAACGGGTGCGCAAGAAGCTGCGCCACGGACGCGCGCTTCGTGTAGTCCTTCTGGAGGCACGCGGCGACAAAGTCCCGGAGCTCCGGTGACGCCACGCCGTCGGGCAGGGCGGGCTGTTCTCCGAGATAGATCGCGCACATGAGCGCCGTCCAGGTCGGCTTCTGTCCAGCCGGGAGCAGCGGGTACCGCCCGGTAAGGAGCTCGAGGACGGTGACCCCAAGGCCCCACACGTCGGCGGCGCGCGGGTCCGCGTGGCCGTGGCGCTCCGTGTTGAACCGCTCGGGGCTCATGTACGCGGCGGTGCCCTCGTAGACGGCGCAGGGGTCGCCGGGGCGGGAGAGGACCTTGGCGATGCCGAAGTCGGCGATCTTGACCACCCCGGCCGCGGTCACGAGGAGGTTTGCCGGCTTGACGTCCCGGTGGACGACGCGGCGCCCGTGGAGGTGCGCCAGGCCGGCCAGCGCCTGCGCCGCCACCTCCGCGATCGCCGCCTCCGGGAACGCAGCCCCGCGCCGGCGCCCCACGACGGCGTC
>BCLH01000725.1:101675-121610 GCA_001602315.1 Zoysia pacifica
GCCTCCGGGAACGCAGCCCCGCGCCGGCGCCCCACGACGGCGTCGAGCGAGCCGCCGTCCACGAGCTCGAGCAGCAGCGCGACGTCGCCCGAGGCCACCGGGATGACGCCGTGGCACCGGACGACGTGTGGCGAGTCCGCGCGCAGCAGGGCGTCCACCTCCGACGCCGCCCCGGGGTCGCCGCAGTGCAGCACCTTGAGCGCGTACAGCGCGGACGTCCCGCGGTGCGCGACCTTGTGGACCGTGCCCCCGTTCCCGCGCCCGAGCTCCTCGAGCGTGTCGAAGTCAGAGAGCCGAAACTCGCCGCAGCGCGCCGCGTACGTCGACGCCGGCACGGCCACCACCGGCGGGTTGTGGTACTGCCTGAAGCCGCAGGAGGGGATGTCGAGCGTGATGTGCAACTGAGGGAGAGGGAGCCGCCGTTCTCTAACTGTCAGAGCCATTTGTGCTAACTCTAATCACTGCGGCTGTATTAGCAAATATCCTAGGATCGTAAGGGAGGATCACAGAAAGATATTTGGCCAGCTTATATAAGAGTGCGCCGCCTTTCTTTATTCTATCATTTTTGCTGATTGAGTCTGAGAGTGAGCCGCCTCATTCTTTTTTTACTTCATTTTACTCACAGATTTTTGCTTGGAAAATGGTAGAGAAACTTCGAACCAGTGCAAGTAACCTCTGCCTGAACTCGGTCTTGATGGACACGAGAGGTAGAAGCGATAACAACAAGGTTTTGGTCCATGAAGGAATCCATGACATGAACTGTGAAGATAAGAGGTAAGAATGTTCTAACCTGGGATATCTTCCAAACAGCTTGGGCTCTTTCTTTATCGTGTGATAGAGACCCATACGGCTATAACCGGATCGAGGTGTCCGCCGTCATTGTAAAATAATCATGACACTTTTAAAGTGAGGCTAGCGATTACATAATATTTAACTACAGTAGCAATTTAGCATTTATCCATTTTACTCTTTTTTATTCAATTGGTATTAGCAGGATGACGGGAGCTTTGACGTAGCCGTAAAGCTAATTCCTTGTGATCAAACAGTCTTTTTTGAGATGTAGAGAAATATTGTATATATAAAATCTAAAGTGATCATACCCTTCTTTAAACTCTGCATAATCGAGAGCTACATGCACCGATCTGCTCTTTTGTATTACTATATTAACAGGATCAGATGAGCTCTGACTTCAACAGGCTGATCCCACACAGGTGGGTGGCGTGAAGCTAGTTATCAACTGGAGCCATCATCAAACTAAAGCAGCTCAGTTTGAGATTAAGCTCCGATTAAATTGAATGTGCCGTGGGCCATCAGTCGCGACTCGCGACCTGGGGATCCTTGAGCCAACGCGCTCGCTCGCGGCATCACGCTTCCTCGCGATTCCGGAGTAAGGAGTGGCCGAGACAATTTCCGATGGCGCTGTTGACACAGGGGAGAAGGAACCAGGACTTTACCGATGCCCACGAGAGAACATTCCATCGTCCCAAACTCCCAGTTCCTGCCCAAGGCAGGCTGAGCTGGCGGGGACCAAATCCACGACTCGATCGGCGACAACCATGCTGTGGTGTTGGAGCGAGGGTATGACTTATGAGCCATGGAGTTTGGCGGCGGCTGCTGAAGGCTAGCAGCTCATCGCCGTCGCTCAGCCGGTAGATGGCTGTTTCGTTCTCCTGGATCCAGTAGTATTGCATTTTTTACTGTATCACCAGGGAGGTGTTTGGTTTCGTTGATTGTAATGCATTACGAATGCGGTGCTATTTGAAACCGTTAGTTAGCGTTTGTTTAGAGAGCTCCGAAGTCGGAAACCACCGTATCGGAAACAGGCTAGTACAAGTTTGAAACAGCCGCGGATCAAGGCGTATCAGAAACAGCTCCAAGGACGACGCCTTCGTGGAGGATGAGCATCGCCGCTCCAGTTTTGGGATCCGACGATGCCGCCAGCGCAGAGGACAAGCGCCGCCGTCGGAGAACCACCGTAGGGCTCCACCGCCGCCGCCGATGCAGAGCATGAGCGTCGCCACGAGTATTCCGATGATGCTGCCGACGTAGAGGACGAGCACCATCGTAATCGTTTTGGGGCTCCGACGCTGCCACCGGCATGGAGGCTGAGCACCGTCGTAGTTGTTCGAGGCGTCGATGGTTGACTGTGGTGATTCTGCCTAATCTCCAAATACCAGGAGCCACGACGAGCTCTTCTCATAGAAATTCTCCAAACAAGGTCCTGCTCCATTGGTGGCAGTTGTGTCCACGTCGTCAGTGGCGCGGCCATGGCAGGCACTGCGAAGCAGGAAGACTGCATGCCCGCCGAGCCGGCTCCGCCTCACCACTCACGCATGCTCCCTGGTTCGTCATCTGTTAACTGCTTCGTGCTTGCGTTCTGATTCCATTACCGGGGGGAACCAAACAAAGTCAGGTTTTTGTTACTTTGATTATGATTACACCGTAGTTTGTTACCGTTTGCGATTACGTTACAGTTTTTAACCAAGCGCTACCCAGATTCATTGTACTACTGAACCAGTTATTTGCTGCCTTAATCGGCCATTTGGCAGCCGATCCACTCTCCCTTGGAGTCAGGTCAAAGAAAAATATTAAGGTCTTCCGGCGCCAACTGGCATGTTAGGCGTTAGATAATGGCCATGTCAGCAGCCATGAGTCAAGCGAGCGTTTTTTTTTTTTTGTTTTAAATCAGTCAAGCGAGCGGTTCTGGTAGGTTGAGCAGCGTGTCTGATCAGCCGTGCCCCATAGTAGACTAGCACGCCATTCATAAAACTTCTGATGGGCGAAACTTGTTTGAAAGCCGGGACACGGAAGCACGGTTCCTTGCAAGCACAAAATCCTTCGATCAACCCATTCGGTTGAGCATAAATCAGCTCAACGAAGTAACACTCGCCTGAGCAAGAAAGAGTAGAATCGTGGGGCCTCCACTTGATCAAGAAACTGGATACCGTACTGTCTCATGTAACCCAAGCGCTCAAGATCACTTTGATCTTCAATTTGGTGTTTCGTGTTCTTAGAACATCCATAGTGGTGACCCTCCAATCGGTGCTTGAATAAAAATTTCCTTCTAGATACCTGATCCAACCCTTTGGATACCGATGCTTACTCTGAAAAATAAAGGATTGATGAATCTTGCACTCAGTGCTTCAATAAAGATGTCCTAGAGAAACCAGTGTGCATCGATTATTATCAGCCTCTCAAGCACTGATGATCTACTATGGAGAGAAAGGAAAATCTAACACTAGTGATTCCCTAGAGAATATGTAGAAGGCCCATCTCAGTCTTCCAATTGCTGTCCTACTAAGTCCTAACTGATTCAGGCCCCTTTCTCAAAAAAAAAAAAAAACTGACTCAGGCCCAGTTCCAGAGTCTGTGCACTGAGCCCATTCAAGTATCTGGTCTAAAAAAAAAAAAGCCCATTCAAGTATCGAAAGTCTCCAACCGAACACACGCGCCCATTTGTACCACCACATAATTACACTCTCTCTGCAGATCGGTCCCACACACCAGACAGACCCCACCGCCATTCCGAAGGACCGTGAAAAACACGGGTGCACGTAGCGACCTCTCGGCATCGGCCTCCCCTCCGTCTCACTCACCACACCAGCCAGGCCCAGGCGAGGCCTCGCCCCCCTCCCACCTCCGCGCGATCCAATCGCCTCGTCGTCGCCGCGCGCCGCCATGGCCTTCGTCGCGCGGGCGCTGCGCCGCTCCAATCCGCTCCTCTCTTCTCGATGCCCGGCGACGGCCGCCTCCCGCCGCTGGATCTCCCCGACCGCCGCCGCCGGCTCGCCTGAGGCCGGCGCGGCGGTGGAGCCCGCCGACCCGGAGCTGCCGCGGCCGCGGGAGCCGGTGGGCGGCGCTCGCGTGGAGCTTCCTAGCAACCCGGAGGACGCGCTCGAGGTGTTCGTGGACGGGCACGCCGTGCGGATCCCCAAGGGGTTCACCGTGCTTCAGGCATGCGAGGTCGCCGGCGTTGACATCCCGAGGTTCTGCTACCACAGTCGCCTCTCCATCGCTGGAAACTGCCGCATGTGCCTGGTCGAGGTCGAGAAGTCACCCAAGCCCGTCGCCTCCTGCGCCATGCCCGCGCTACCAGGTCAGCCCGTTTCCTCTGATGCTTTATCTGTTTCTCATTCCTGCGTGATTGCTTTAAAAATCAAATGGGTGCAACTGGTATGATTCTGTGATTTAGTAGCTAGTGTTCTGTGCTCAGATCCACTAAGAGCATCTCCAAAAGCTCCCCAGAAAAACCATCCTTAAAACTATCTTTTGGGGGCAGCCCAAAAAGTTTAGGGAGTTATTTTTCTTCCCTCCCAACGGCTCTCTTAATTGAGCCCCAACAGTTATTTGAATTAGGTTGGGACATTCATTTTACACTAGAAATTCTCCTACATGCTGGGTATTGCGCCAGCGCAGCTCCCACCAGAGGTCTTCCGTCATGCAGTCGACTGCATGTTGCCGTCTGTGACCAGTCGTCACATTTCAATGGAAAGAACTACGTATAAACAAGAAATGAAAGTTAAAAAGTAACTACGTATAAACAAGAAATGAAAGTTAAAAAGTAATCATCTTCGGACTGCATCGTTTGTGCATTCCAATCACAAAATATACACAGAGACTTGAGAAATCGATGGAAGTTTGACTTTTACTTTCAGATGACCGGTGCTCACCGCACTGCTCGAGCCGTCGGCACAAGGCGCAGGGACCGGGGAGGCGACGCGGGGCCCAGGATTGTCGACGGCGCAAGTCGTGCGGTGGCGACGTAAGGCAGTGCGTTCCCCAGACGGCGGCGCAATGCAGCGAACAGCTGCGCTGCCGCAGGGCTTGTGACGGACCTGTGCCGGCAACGTGTAGATCTCGTATGTCCGGTGGTTGGGTGGCGGACCAGTGCCTGTGGCGTCTGGATTAGCGCTCCAGCTGAGGAAAAAAGAAGCGCGAGCTTCCGGCGTGGAGGGAAAGAGCAGCGCCAACGAAAAATTTCGGCGGGAGGAAGAGTATCGGGGGTGCGAAAAAACTCCGGTAATCTGTCCAGAGATGGGGAGATTATAGGGGAGCCGGATCAATTGGGAGGAATATAGGGGAGTTGTTGGAGATGTATTTTTGAGCTAATCCCTATTAATTTAGTTTAGAGGGAAGTTTGAGGGAGCTTTTGGAGATGCTCTAAGTTCCTTGGTGTCTCAGCAATTTAGGATAATGGACAAATTTAATTGCTTCATAGCGATATTTAGTTTTTGATAAACTAGAGGCCACAACTTTGCGTGCCTTTGAATGAGTAGATTTTGTAACACTGAATGATTTCTCTTGCTGGATTAGGGATGAAGATTAAGACAAACACTCCAGTGGCAAAGAAAGCTAGGGAGGGTGTCATGGAGTTCCTTCTGATGAATCATCCGCTGGACTGCCCAATCTGTGACCAGGGTGGGGAGTGCGATCTACAGGATCAGTCTATGGCCTTCGGAGCTGACCGTGGTCGGTTCACTGAGATGAAGCGGTCAGTTGTGGACAAGAATTTGGGACCCTTGGTGAAGACAGTGATGACCCGTTGCATCCAATGTACAAGGTGATGCTTTTCTACTTCTTTGTATATATCTATCAGTTTCTGCTTCAGACGATCTCATGGTTGTTCTTTTGACCTATTTTTGGAATTCTGCAAGTGCTTCATTCTTTGATGATTATACTCAGAGTTAGGACCTTATTATACCAAACTTTATAGTTTTTCAACTTTGGATCTCCTGGGTGAAGGGGAGCCTTGGTACAGTGGTAAAGTTGTTGCCTGTGACCATGAGGTCATGGGTTCGAGTCCTGGGAACAGCCTCTGGCAGAAATACAGGGAAAGGCTGTGTTAAAAGACCCAAAGTGGTAGTATAATTCCCCAGACCTTGTGCATGTAGGCTACTTGCACCGGGATTTTTGGGATCCTACATGCTATCCAATCAACTCTTGCCTCAGTATACAGGTTCTTAGATTATGTTGTCATCTCTGCTTGTCTATTCAGCGTATTCTTGTAGCACTGATTCATCATCCTTTTCAGAAAGGAAAAAAAATGATTTAGCTACTTGTGAAAGCTCTCTGTCTTGGCCAATATGTAATGTCTAATATTTTTATTATGTATTGCAGGTGTGTCAGGTTTGCTACCGAGGTTGCTGGTGTTGAAGACCTTGGTATGTTAGGCCGTGGCAGTGGTGAAGAAATTGGAACATATGTTGAGAGACTTATGACAAGTGAACTATCTGGAAATGTTATTGATATCTGTCCAGTTGGGGCTCTTACATCGAAACCATTCGCATTCAAAGCTCGGAACTGGGAGTTGAAGGGCACCGAGACTATTGATGTTACTGATGCAGTAGGGTCAAATATAAGAGTTGACAGCAGGGGTCCTGAAGTTATGCGCATTATTCCACGTCTCAATGAGGTGCTTATTAAGTTATTATCCACTTCTTTATGACTTTGTTGTCCTGTGATGTTTCTGTTTTGGCTGTCATGACCTGACACTTGGTCCTGTCTTATAGACTTTCAAGTTTGCATTTTATATCTTTGTGCACAAGAATTGTGTTTGATGATTTTTTTTCCCTGTTTCTTGCAGGATATCAACGAAGAATGGATATCCGACAAAACACGGTTTTGTTATGATGGCCTGAAGAGGCAAAGACTAAATGACCCTATGATTCGTGGTCCTGATGGCAGGTTTAAGCCTGTGACATGGCGTGACGCTCTTGCAGTAGTTGCTGAAGTTTTGCAGCAAGTTAAGCCAGAAGAAATCACTGGAGTTGCTGGCAAACTTTCTGACGCAGAATCCATGATGGCACTGAAAGATTTTGTTAACAGAATGGGTTCAGATAAGGTACTTTGCGAGGGAAATGGTCCAAATCCTCCAGCAGATCTGCGGTCTAACTACCTAATGAACACGAGCATTGCTGGGCTTGAGAAGGCTGATGTCTTCCTTTTAGTTGGCACTCAGGTAGTATTCTAATTCTTGTCACTAATACTTGCTGCCATTGTTTTTTTATGTTCCTTTCAACAAACATTCAATTTTACCTTCTAATATGCTTCAGTCATGTGCTTTTAGAGAGCTTTTTTAATAGCTTTGTGGCTGATAAGAATCAAATGGTAACCAATGTTTTAAGCATTACTGATGTTGATTTTGATTCTGATGCTTATGGAGGCACTATTAATGTTCATTTGTAAGCACAAGATTGAAATTAATCTAGTCAATTGAATCTGCTGTACATGTAATAACAATTTATTGTTTGTCTTAAGCTACTGATCTGCACTCCCATTGATTTAATGTAATAATCACATGTTTGTCTGTGCCATTTGACAGCCAAGAGTGGAAGCAGCTATGGTTAATGCTAGGATTCGGAAGACTGTTAGAGCTACACAGGCAAAGGTAGGCTACATTGGTGCTCCTGCTGATTTCAACTATGATCATGAATATCTTGGCACTGGACCACAAACCCTTGTTGAGATTGCGGAGGGTCGTCATCCTTTCTGTTCAGTATTGCAATCTGCAAAGAACCCTGTCATCGTTGCTGGAGCTGGTTTATTTGAACGGGAGGACCTGGATGCCCTATTCTCAACGATCCAGACTGTAGCCAAGAAGTACAATGTGACAAGACCAGACTGGAATGGTCTTAATGTCCTATTGCTCCATGCTGCGCAGGCTGCATCTCTTGATCTTGGCCTCGTTGCTAATCCAGCTGAGAGCATCAAGTCAGCAAAGTTCTTGTACCTGATGGGAGCTGATGATATAAACTTGGACAAGCTTTCTGAAGATGCATTTGTTGTCTATCAGGGACACCATGGTGACAAGGCTGTATATAGGGCCAATGTTATCCTGCCATCTTCAGCATTTAGTGAAAAAGAAGGCACTTACGAAAACACTGAAGGATGCACCCAATGGACCATCCCAGCTGTTCCTACAGTTGGTGATGCTAGAGATGACTGGAAGATCATACGTGCTCTTTCTGAGGTTGCTGGGGCTCAACTGCCTTATGATAGCCTTGAAGCTGTGAGGAACCGGATTAGTATGGTTGCACCAAATCTCATTTATGTAGATGAGAGAGAGCCGAGCACAATTTCTGCTGAGGTGAAGCCACCAGTCAAACAGCAAGTGAACTCAACCCCGTTCAAAACCATTGTGGAGAACTTCTACATGACAGATGCAATCACACGAGCTTCAAAAATAATGGCCCAGTGCAGCGCATCCTTGCTGAAGAAGTGAGGCCGACGACCCTTCAAGCTAAGCGTCAGCAAGCAACAACTTAATCCGTTTTCTGGCTACGAGTTTCACCACCAGTTGCTTGGTTGGCTGGGAGGGTGGAATATAATTTGGACTGCATTTAGATTTGCAGAGCAACAAAACTTGATCAGTACATTTCTGTATTGTGTTGTTGAGAAGCAGAGCATACTCAATAAGCTTGTTGTCCCTTTTGAATCACACAATAGCCACAAGCAATAATTTTGTTGTCTCAGTTTTCCTTTTATGCTACTTGTCAGAATTGGGACAAAAGGTATTGCTTGATCAACCTTCCAATGCGTGCCGTCAATGCACTTCTGCCATGTTTATCACTTGCCTAAGCTTGACAAACTAGTAAACGCGATTTTTTTTTTTTTACTTTCTAAAATTCATGCGCAGCTGTTGGACGCTAATGCTGTTATGCATCATCTAGAACTTTCCACTAAAACAGAAACTTGCGTACTGGGTTCTCGGAACAACATATTGTCGCCTCGTCGGTGTGCCAGTGCGCCACTGCTTTTAGCCGCATGCCGCTCCTCAGAACGACCAACAGTGACGTCCTCAAACAGCGCCTTATCCAACTGACCTCGCTCGAGCATGGCGCTCCACTGCGCCACTCCCACCACCCTTCCGCCTGCGCTCCCATGTCTCCTGCCCCGCCACCGACGCGGCGCGCTCCTGCACCCGACGGCTCCCGCTTCCCTGCGCCTGCCACGCCTCACCGGCCCCGGCTTCACGCGCACGGGACGAGCCGCCTTCCGCGTGAGGCGGCGGGTGCGGTACGAGGAGGATGACGAGGAAGAGGAGTGGGGTCGCAATGAGGACCTAGCGAGCCTGGAGCGGTACAGCGAGGACGCGCGCGACCTGGCGATTCTGGTGAAGGCACGCGTGGACGACGAAGTCGAAGTCGTGCTCGTTTTCAGGGTCCGTGTTTCAAGTAGCAGCATTGCTGCAATACGCGTGCTTCTTTGATCTGTAGCTGATAAACGATCTTACTCTCGCAGGGTTTCTCGTCCAGCTTGAGCGGGATGACGGCCACGGATCCCTCGAGGAGCTTACTGCCGGAGAGGGCGATCATACAGTCTGTCGACGTGGTGAAAGGACCTTTCGATCCCAATAATATCGAGTACCTGGAGAAAGGAGTGGAGTGGAACGACTTCAGGAGCCGCCTGCAATAGAAGAAACAGTAGCTGGAAAACATTGTGCACTGCTCTGTTTGTTTATTACAAGATCATGATAATTATCCGAACCTTTTCATGAAGATCTCATATTTCAGTTTAACTGCACGGTGTGCCAAACTACCGATATATACAGACAGAGCAGTCAAATCAACAAAAGAATACAGCTACCATCTCGATGTGATCCTGGTCACCAGATATCATAATCACACGAAAGGCCAAGACGGCCTAACAAGTATGTCCGACAAACGAAGCAACCCTCGTGTCCGAAAATTGTGTGCAACCATGCTCCAATATGAACTCACAAGTAATGAAAAAATTGATCATCCTATTGCAATCACAAGTGCGATGCGATTGTACCTTCTGTGTTCCAGCTGCAGCTGTCATCAGCACCAGATGATCATTTCCATGCTACCTAGTCGATTTCATTCCTTGCAGATTTGTAAAGCTCTAGCCTCTTGACCAAGGCATCTCTCTTTCCCATCAAGGCAGGCTCCTCGTCCAACATCGCACTGAGCTGTTTCTTCTGCATTGTGCAAGCAAAGACAAATGGGAGAGACATGAGTTTAATATCCAAGTTGTTTGAAAAAAAACTTTAAGAGCAAACAACTAAAACGGAAATCAGTAGAGACAGCCAAGAATCAGTACAAACCAGTGCTGCATCAGTATCAACTTAACCAAGAATACCAAAAAAAAAAACTATCAACGCTTCAAAACACTGATAGAAATCAGTAAGTACAAGCACTAGAAAGAGCGACATTGGCTAGTCACCAACCACACAAGAAAACAGTTTTTCTTTTCTAGTGTGATGAAAACTCTGTAATAAGAACCAGGCTGTGTACTTCACGCAGAGGCTGGAAACAACTCCAGTTTCCTTTATCGTAACAAATAAGAGAATAAACTAAGGTTTTAGATAATGTACCACAGAACCTTTTAAACTATTGATTGTCAGTGATTTTAAGAATATTTGATTCAGGAAAATAGGAGTTTATGTGTATATTGAAAAATACATCCCTGATCTCATAATGTTATTAGATTTCATAAATATAATCTAATATGAACTCGTGGTCACAGGTCCAATAGGAAATAGTGGTGACAGGTCTCATATAAAATAGCGGTTAAAATACATTAGAGGATCATGCCATTTCCAGAAAATAATATGCTTTGCTGATGGAATCACAACAGTGTACTAGGTGAATTTTTAGTACCTCCTTGCTTCCAACGTGAGCATAAAATCGATTAAGCAGGTTTCTATTTGCCTCTTTCACTTGACAATGTACAACAGCTTTCGGAATTGTGTTCCTTAGAGTATCACAAACCACGTTAATGTATGATGATACATTTGATCCTGAAAAGAAAAAAACAATATGAATTAGTAATTATTTGAAACATATTTGGTACATGTGATCAAGTTTAAAAATGGAAAAAATGTATAAAAAACACAGACTGCTTACTATTACAGTCTCAAGATTTTTGTAGACAATTCAATGTAATATAAAAGTTAAATTATGATCAGCTTTTGGGGAACCCAGGTGGCGTGGCACTGAGGTTTTCTGGAAAAAGGAGTTTGTTCCATCAAGTATAATTATGTCAAACGTCTTTAGATTTTTTATTCAATTTCGTGCTTCCGATGCTGGTAAGTCTAAAAGTAGTTGTGCCGACATAGTCTAGCTGTCAAGTAATAAATAACGAAGCTGAGTTTACCGATCCTTCTGAGATGGTTGTCCTGATATCTATCGCTCACTGGAGTGTTTTTGTCTGTGGCCTTTTCTGGTACAGTAGGAAGTTTACGGAAGAACTCTACTGTTAGGTAGCTGGCTTCCATCTCAACTAGGTGAAGAACGGTCTTTCGACCATCCTCACGGAACCTTTCCAGCCTTTCATTTGCAGCAGCAGCTATGTCTGATTGAAGCGTAGGGAACCGCTTCAACTCCTGAATTATCCAAATTAACCATGATAATTCAGCACGAGGAAACAGTGCAGGGTAGAAGTATCTGAAACTGAAGCCTACAACCACAGCCCACCCAAAAATGATGCTACTAACCTCTGTTGCAGCAATCGATCTCCGAACAAGCTCCTTCAAAACCCCATGGACCTGTAATCATGAGAACATTATTAGCTGCATACATCAAACAAAAACATATCACACAACATGAAGTTCAAATAATTTAAATCCTCAATAAAACATAGTATTGGACATATTTCCTGATCAAATAACCAGTAATCTAAAAGAAACAAAAGGAATCATGAGTTGAAAAGCCATACCGCATCAACAGTAGCTTCAGATGGACCTTTGAAGTAGCTTAGAGAACTATCGATAAGCCTTCTATATCCTTGCTCAGGGGCAATCAAGTGGGGCTGGTAACCATCAGCCTCTGAAATGACTTTCCGAACATTTTGCATCGAAATATGTTTGTCAAACGGAAGTTTCTTCAGTGCTGCTGGTAGTTGATGGTCAAAGACGCCATAAATCCGGTCTCCACCAGGCCGACTGAAAAAAAAAATCAGGAGTACATGATCAAGCAAGTCCTTACTACAATGATTGTATAATCATAGCACATTTGAGAATCTTACCCTCCATCTAAGTGCTCTTTGAAAACACGGTCGAAGGCACGACACATATCCAATATAGTATACAGTTGAGCCTACAGATCATGTAAACTTTTATGAGGAAAATATGATATAAACAAGGTTATCACAGGCAACTTATGTCAATATTTTACATCAAAATACTTATGTCAATATACACAAAGAATACTTAAGCTTATTAAAAAAGAATAACAGCATTCTTACCCCAGCATCGCCTCCAATTGGCCTACCAAGTCTATCTAATTCAGCTTCTATTTCATCAATTGTTTTGTTAATCATGGCTATAATACTTGGAATTTTTGCTCTGATCACAGCCTCTAAATGCTGCATGAATAGATGGAAAATATCAGAGACAAGCTGATATCATTAACATCATAAAGATGTCTAACCTCTAATAATAGTTTAGCGAGATATTCTGCACCCATTTTATGAGACAAGTAACCATATTCAGGACTACTCTCAAAAGTATTCCTTTTCCTTGCGTCTTGCTGCAAGCATATCAACATTCCTATTGATATCAGCTTGTGAGCGGTTGACAATTCCCACCCAGGGGTGCTGTAAGCGGTACTGCCTCCCTTCAAGAACCTAAGATTACATGAAGAGAAGAAATTTGGAGTGATGTTACTGATTGTCCCTGGAGTTCAGCGCAGAACAATTGAACTGAAAACTTTCATACATCAACAGCATTGGTACCCTTGTCCATCAGATCAAGCTTTGTTACGACTCCAAAAGTCCTGTCACCTGTCAATATTAAGGAAACGATGTCAATAAAAAGATTCGAACTGAAATTTTCACTTCAGCACACTAATTAATATTTAATCAATAATAAAACGATGTCAAACTAAAATGCAGACTGCACCTGAAGGATCAACATCCCTAGCAAGCTTGATAGCGTCTGATGTTGCTATGTCTTGGTTAGCTGGGGAGATGGCCAGTATGATGCAATTTGGCTGGAATTTTTGAGATAAAAAGGAACAGAGATAAGAAATAAGTATGTTGCAAAAGAATATTATCAAGCACATCTAGCAAAAAATAAATCAGAGTTCACATTTATTTATGTGATTTGAATGACAAGAGTAGGAAATACAATATAAGTCTACTATAAAATTCATAATAACATCCAGCTCGGGAAATAATACTGAGATCCACCAACGCGTACCACATGAAATTCGATAATATTGAAATAAAATATGGTTTCTTTTTCTTCTGCTTTGTTTGTTTTGGCTGGCCAGCCTCTAGAGCTCTCCCTAAGCCAGGGTGTACATGAACTTTTGGTTCTTTATTATTCTATTAATAATATTACCTACAGACTACAACAGTGGGGGTTTCCATTATTGCATATTGCACAATGAAAAAAGTACGCGTTAACTGTGAAAAAACATGGCACAGCAATAAAGTAGCAAGCAACAGCTTTTCTTTTACCTTGTCCACATAAGACCGAACCATATTTTCAATATCTTGGACAATAGATTCCGGTTGCCCCTCTGCAATAAAAAGAAGCAATTAATAATATGAAAGGTAAGGTACAGTAACCAAATAGAAGTATGCCATTACCTACAGCGACCTTTGTCAGCCCAGGAAGATCAATAGGTGTCAAGTTCACAACTGCAGTAGGAAGTTTGTCACATTAATCTAGATCAGATAAGCTCACGTGGAAAGTAACATAAACATAATAACAGTTTGACCTAATTTTTGGACTGATAATGAACTAATAATTTTTTTTATATATCATTGAGGAATAAACCCCACATCAGAATAATCAAATGGGCATGGTCTTTGATTTTACAGTTATCAATTGAAAGGGAAACATAATATTTTTCATGATATGATCTGTAATAAATTTGCATCACTTAATCTCAAAATCTTAAAGCATCCAAGATTCAAGTGCTTATAACATTTGGTACTCAAAATAGTCCTTCACAGATTATGGCATTATGCAGACCATCTCAAATCATTGATCTTAACAGATTCCGGTCCACTGGTGCACCCAGAAGCAGGATCAAGAGGGTAGCTTTATACTTTTTTGAAAAAAGACTATCACCACTATCCTATATTATATTCACGCAGTTTTCCGTATAGAAATTATAAATAAAGGACAAAAATGAACAAAATTGTAAATATGGGGGCCAATTTATGTTGTAAAACTATGTAGGAAATTCCAGGCCTATCGCTACCCATCATGATCCAAAGCACATCAGTTGTTTTGAGTCATCATGCATTTGATGATTCCATTTAATCGTGTTACATAATAAGCAATGCAATGCATAACATTATATCTATGCAAACTTTGAAAAAGTCAATGATGTCCTTCAAAATTGACCATATGGAAAATCAAAACAAGCATCAGAGCTTACCATGTGGTGAATATATGCTAAACTGGATGGGGACATTTGATATAGCTTTAGTTTTCCCAGTTATGCAGTCAGTTTCATCGGCAATCTCTTTCCTAACAGCAGCTGCAATTATATGAAGATTTTAACAATATCTTAACTATACAGGTCCAGAAATATACATAAATGGAAAGAGGAGTCCAGTAACAATGTTCTTCAATGTAGCATTAATTAGTTATTCAACATAATGAATTGCAGATGGACAAAAAACATCAAAATGGCAGGTCTAATAGAAAACAGCCCATAAGTAAACAGAACTGCAAGCAGACATATCAAGGTGCCATTGATGAAGGTTCATATCCTTATTTTCTAATTCATAGAATAATCACCCCAAAGAATTTCGTTGGGACATAACCCTCTTAGCGACGCGCTATGCCGGAACCCGGGTATGGTGGAAAATGAGTAAGGGCCGGGTCACCACATCCTTAGTGGTGCGCCGTATCGTGATCTAGATGCGGTGACAAGTGTGCAAAGATCGGGTCGTCACATCCTTAGTGGCGCGCTACGTCGTCGCCCGGGTGTAGTGGAAAATGAGCAAGGGTCTTCGCATTTGACTCGGCGGAAGCGGAGGGTAAGCTAGTCGAGCCTTGTAAGTTGCGGGTAGGTAGTTAGAATGTAAGGTCGCTCTCAGATAAGCTTCAAGAGGTAGTCGATGTTATAATTAGGCGACGTGTGAATATTCTTTGTGTTCAGGAGACGAAATAGAAGGATCAAAAGGTAAAGGAGGTGGAAGATACCGGTTTCAAGCTTTGGTACACGGGGGCATTGACAGCAAAAAACGGGGTAAGCAGTGTGATCGACAAAAGGTTTAAAGATGGCGTGGTGGACATCAAGAGGCACGGAGATAAGATTATTCTAGTGAAGCTGGTTATTGGAGATTTAGTTTTGAACGTAATTAATGCTTATGCCCCTCAAATAGGTCTGGATGAGAGTGTCAAGAAGCAATTCTGGAAGGATTTGAATGCGATGGTCAGCGGTGTGCCTATCGCTGAGAAGATCTTTATAGAAGACTTAAATGGCCACATTGGCTCTTCTAGAATAGGCTTTGAGAGGGTACATGGTGGTTTCGGCTACGGGAGTAGGAATCAAAAAGAGGAGGGGGTTTTGGGACTTTGCCTCGGCCTACGATTTGTTTGTTGCGAACTCCTGTTTTAAAAAGAGAGCCTCTTATTTAGTAACCTTTCAGAGTGATCCTCACTGTAGCCAAATTGAATTTATCTTAGCAAAAAGAGAAGATAAACATGCTTGCCTACAAAGACTGTAAGGTGATACCAGGAGAATGTGTGGTACCTCAGCATAGGTTTGTGGTTGCGAACTTTCGCTTTCAGTTGCGCTCTCTACGGAGGAAGCAAATCAAAGTGAAAATGACAAAGTGGTGGAAGCGTAAGGAAGATGCAGCATATACTTTAAAAGAAAGGGTTATCAAGGAGACCTTTTGGCAGGCAAAAAATGATGTAAATGTTATGTGATTGAAGATGGTCGCTTGCATTAGAAAAATAACTTCAAAGGAGCTTGATGTGACTAAAGGAGTCAGACGTGAAGCCAAAGACACACAGTGATGGAACGAGAATGTCCAAAAGGCTATTAAAGAGAAGAAAGAGTGCTTTAAGCGAGTAGACTTTAATAGGAGCGTGGTCAACATAGAGCAATTTAAAATAGCAAAAAAGACCGCAAAAAGAGCGGTGAGTGAGGCAAGAGGTCAGATGTTTGATGCCTTGTACCATTGACTAGACACGAAAGAAGGGAAAAAAGACATCTATAACATAGCCAAAAGCCGAGAGGAAAACTAGAGACCTCACTCAAGTTAAATGCATTAAAGATGAAGCAGAGCGTCTGTTAGTAAATGATAAAGAGATTAAGGATAGACAGAGAGAGTATTTCGTTAAACTCTTGAACGAAGATAGTGGGAGCTCATCCATTGAGTTGGATATCTCTTTCGATGATCTAAAGAGGCACTTTGTGAGAAAGATTCAGGAATCCGAGTTAAAAGAGACTTTGAAAAGGATGAAAGAAGGTAAGGCGTTGCGTTCGAATGGGATTCCCATTGAAGTGTGAAGATGTCTTGAGAATATAACAATAGTTTGGCTCACCAAGTTGTTCAATCTCATCTTTCGATCAAACAAGATGTCTGACGAGTGGAGGCGGAGTACCTTAGTACCGATCTTTAAGAACAAGTTAGATGTGCAAAGTTGTACTAACTATCGAGGGATCAAGTTAATGAGCCACACAATAAAGCTATAGGAGAGGGTTATTAAGAACCGTCTGCGAGGATCAACGAGAGTCACCCAAAACCAATTTGGTTTCATGTCCGAGAGATCCACTATGGAGACAATTTTTTTAATAAGGCAACTGATGGAAAGATACAAAGAACAGAAGAAAGATATGTATATAGTCTTCATTGACCTAAAGAAGGCTTATGATAAAGTGCCTAGGAACGTTATATGGTGGACATTGGAAAGGCACAGTCTCAACAAAGTATATTAATCTCATTAAAGATATGTACAAAGATGTGGTGACAAGTGTCCGAACAAGTGATGGAGACACCGATGAGTTTCTAATTAATATAAAAATGCACCAGGGATCGGCTCTGAGCCCTTGTCTTTTTACATTGGTGATGTATGAGATTACACGAGACTTATGGGAACATTCTTTGGTGTATGCTCTTTGCGGATGATATGATGCTAGTGGATGAGAGCAGGATAGAGGTGAACCAGAAGTTAGAATCATGAAGACATGCTTTGGAGTTAGGGTTTTAGACTTAGTAGGTCTAAAACAGAGTATACTAGGTGTGATTTCAGTGCTACCGCAGTTGAGAAGGGAGATGTTAGACTTGATGGCCAGATGGTATCAAGACACTTTCTGTTATTTGAGTTCAATGTTGCAAAAAGACGAAAATATTGATGAGGATGTAAGTCATAGAATTAAAGCCGAATGATTGAAGTGATGTCAACCTTCTGGAGTCCTATGTGATAGTAGGGTGCCTCAAAAACTAAAGGGTAAATTCTATAGCACTGCAATTTATGGAGTAGAGTGTTGGCTTACGAAAAGGCGACATGTCCAACAGCTACACGTAGCCGAAATGCGTATGTTGAGATGGATGTGTGGCCACTTGAGGAGAGATCGTGTCCGGAACGATGATATACGAGAGAGATTAGGAGTGGCACCAGTTAAAAAGAAACTTGTGCAGCATCGTTTGAGGTGGTTCGGACATATTCAACGAAGACCACAGGAGACACTGGTTCGTAGCGAGATAGTAAGTTGGCTAAACAATGTGAAGAGAGGCAGAAATAGACCAAACTTGATTTAGGAAGAGTCTGTGAAGAGAGATCTCATGATTGGGATATCGCCAAAGAGTTAGCTTTGGATAGGAGTTCGTGGAGGCTAGCAATTCACGTGTCTGAATCTTGATTACCGGTTGTTGTTCCTTTTTAGTCGCCTCTCAGAGTTTCATCTCTAGTCTACCCCAACTTGCTTGGGACTAAAAGCTTTGTTGTTGTTGTTGTCGTCCATTTATGTAAATCAGTATATCACATGTATTGTACATGGAACACATTTCAGTGGTTTTCCCGGTCCAGTATAGTTTTAAAGGAACTCTTGAGACATAAAAACTTAGCTATGGGAAGATATCATGCAAGTGACTAGTGAGAACATGTTTGGAATGGCATCATTCCTCAACTCACACTTCAGTAAGGGGTGCATAATGTTGCAGTTATATCTCCCATAGCAATACCTTCCCAAAATCCTAACTAAACTCCATAACACTAGTGATGGGTAATTAGGAAAATAACTAAAATGCTGAGATGGATAAGGGCATTACTATCCTCTTACCAAAGTCAGTGAACCGCTTTCGTGGGGCGTGGAGGAACTAGGCGTACTCTTGCCCGCCTTCCGTCTTGTGCAGCTGCAGCACTAGAGTCCTCCTCGTTACAATACCTAACCAAACCCAAATTGATCCTCAAACACCCGAGCAGGGACAAATTTAAACAGCAAGTGTGCGATCCAGCAACGCATTACCAGATCCACGAGGCAGGAAGTCCCTCCCGACTATGCTCTCGAGCACCGACAACTTCCCAGAACTCTGAAGCCGCCAGAAGGAAACCCAATCAAACGTGAGCCGCATATGGGCGCGGGGGCGGGCCGATCTAAGAGTGAGGCAGGCAGGCGTATGGAGATGCGTACGTACCTGCCCGCCGACGACGGCGACGGAGGGGAGAGCCTCCCAGAGGGAACCCCCGCCGCCTCCGCCGTGGTCGCTGAGGACCGTGCACGCGCACCGGATCCGGATCACCAGCCCGATCAGGCTCCCCAAAGTCGCCATCTCGGCAGAGCACCCAGGGGCCTATTCACCGGCGATTCTAACAACTAACAAGGCTGCGGTGGTTATCGAGCGGCTGCGGCTGGACGCTGTGGGATCTAACGAGTGGGAACTGGGAGGAAATGAAATTCGCAGCTATTTGTGGTGGGGACCAAGGTTTCTGTTATGTTAGAACCAGTAATACCGGCTGGGATCGGTGGGACAAAGGTTTTTGTTATGTTTGAACCGGTAATACCGGTTGGGATAGGTGAAAACGATCAAAACCGTAAAAACTGTTTCAAATTGAAAATTTAAAATTTAAATAAAATTTATTTAAAATATGGTCGGTTTTTTCATCGATTTTTTCTGTTTCATCGGTTTTCAAGTTTTAAAATTTAAAACTCATCAGTTTCATCGGTTTATCTTTGGTTTTATTGGTTTCTGATATTTTAAAATTTTTTAGTTTTTTAAATTTTTTAAATTTTTAAAACAAAAATTGATGGTCTCTGATCGGACTAATTTCACTGAATACTGTGAATCGATCGATTTTGAATGGTTTTATAAACATTGGTGGGACACGGAGGTTATCTTTCGTGGACAAGGAATTCAAACGCCGGTATGGAAAAGCTGCCTCATTGATCGAATGGTCCGGGATGGAGTGGCCAATGAGGTGGTAGAACTAGACGTGGGCCCTGGGTCACGTTGGTATTAGAGCATCTCCAATGTGTAGTATAGAATTACTTTTTGTTCTAATATGGAATTTATAATAATGTGATATTATTTGGTTATATGTATCCAATATACAGATACAACATCTACTTCCTCCATTTTTAAATTGATGTCACCGTTGATTTTTATAATCAACTTTAATCATTCGTTTTATTCAAAATATTTGCTCAATGTATAAAATTTTGAGTTGTGATTCAAATAATATTAATGATAAATCAAATTATATCAAAAAATATGAAATTTATTAAAAAAAATTGAATAAAATGAATAATCAAAGTTGAATTTAGATATCAACAGCGACATTAAGTAAAAAATATAAGAGTACATCTTGTAAGGTGAAAACTATTGAGCAATAAAGTTGTCATCGCAAACTTATTTAAGGCATGTTTGGCACCATTGTGAATTACTATTAAAATTTGGATTTTTGGATTATAAAAAAAATGGTAGAAATGTTTGAAAGCCAGATTTTATAGTATGCATTTTTTAGTTGTATTTTGTCTAATTATCCATATACCCTTT
>BCLH01000726.1:3215-42309 GCA_001602315.1 Zoysia pacifica
GGGGGGGGGGGGACAGGGTGGTCTCTTGGCAGCTCAGCCGTAGCGCCGGATCATTTACACAGACCATGCTCCATATCGACAGAAACGAGGCTAAACGTAACTAGAAACTCTGGTTTTAATTGTTATCGCAGTAGACTTTTAACGTATATTAACTATTCATTTTTTTTTCAAATGTGTAAGTATAATTATGACATTTAATGATATATTTCAAATACTTTTAATTATAAAAAAACTCTAATAAAATATATGACATTTATCATATTTTTTTGAATAAGATGAACAATAAAGGTAATTGAGATGTGCTATGTTTTATTATGAGTGATGAGTCATTGACGAATTTGAATTTGATTTGAGTTGCAAAGTTTTTGGATCACATTTGAGTCTTCGTTGATTATTGACTAACTTGTGAAATGGTGAAGATGATCGAGTGTTTGGAGGAGAAAGAAACGTGTTTACTTGTCTCATGATGTGTAGGTGCACGGAGTCAACTTGACGGTCAGCGGCAAGAGGATCGGGCACAAGTTGGGGACTTGGGACGGGACGATTGAGAAGCCGGGTGAGGTCAAGGGTGATCCACACGGTACACATGGAGAAGGCAAGAAGTACGGACGGTTTCACGCTTACGCCTCAAAACTGTGGAAGTGATGAAGACGGCGGGTTGACCAAGTCAAGGTGAGCGGGATGCCGGTGCAAGTGACAAAGGTTCTCCAGGAGTGGGACTGGGAGAAACTTGCCGGTGGTCAGGACCGCAAAACAAGGTGACATGCGTCGACGTCGGGAAGACATGCTTTGAGAAGCGTGCAAGGCGGTTTCTCGGTTTGAGCCTCAAAACCGAAGGCGGCGGATGGTGGTGTACCTGGCACCATCGTGAATATTTCGTCGCGGCGAAGCAAAGTCATGAAGGGCGCGATTGCATCCGGCGTCGGATAGAAAGTTGGACGATTTTGCCCCTAAGTCATGTTTAGAAGTAAGGGTAGTTTAGACATGATTAGAGATGTTATAAATAGAGGGGTGGCTGTTTGGAGAGGGTGAGGGACTCCCACCTAGCCATTTGAGTAGTTCATTTTGCTTGTGCTAGGGTGTGCTTTATGTTTTAGAGGAGAGTAGAGATTGTGTGAGAGGCAATCTTTGTTCTTTCAAAGAGTGGGAGGATGAGGGCGGTTTCCTAGCCAAGTTTTTTATTGTAACTTGAACCTTTCGATCAATGTAACAAGTTCAAGTTGAATTATTTTTGTGTTCATCTTTTTCCTCCCGTTCTTAGTCTTTTGGAGCTTTTCGGTGAATGGATTTGGTAGTTTTGTGTGGATTTCTTGCGGTTTCGTGGTGCTATCTTTCTATATCGATCTTTATTCGAATCCATGGCACGAGCACCTTCGATTCCATCGATCTCTTAGGTTTCACCCAAAACCTAGGTCTTGCATCAAAATCTAAATTACTCTCTCATTTCTTGAGCTTTTTGAGTGATTCTTATTGGAATAGCTTCGTGATGTCTTGAGGAAGCAACGCTTCAAATTTCGTAATGTTTCGAAGTCGTTTGATTAGGTTTCCGTGTTTTTTTTTATGTTGCGCGCAGCAGTGCCGGAGTGTCCTTTGGATAAGTGCTGAAGTGTGTTCGGTGGCACTTCCAGAGACCCTTTGACAGAGTATACTATCTAGTACCTGAGGGTCCTTTTGTAGTATAGAAACCTCTTTTTTAAGTTGGACTCACTTGGTTTTGATCCTGGTAATTGAGTTCTTCTTTTGCATCACTTATAGGACTAATTCATCACTAGTTGATGTGATTAATCTTTGTGATTCAAGTTGAGGCGCGTTGTGTTGTTTTTGAGATATAGACCAAGTTCTTGAGCAAAATTTTATTGGCTCTCATTCACCCTCCCTTTGGTCGCCTTCTTCGATCCTTCAAATTATAAGTCAATGGTGGTAACTGATCATGTATGAAATTAAACGTATAGCTGGGCTAGAAAAGTCACATGAGACTCTAAGCAAACTTGAAGAAGGTTCTTCTTGATGATCCAATATCAATGCGAGAAATCCGTAAGGTGGTCGATGCTCTTCAAACGAGCTGCACTGACCTTCACAGAGATCGTGGAGGATCCTGGTGATAAAAATGGAACTATGAACAACAAATAGCCCAGGTGATGTAAAATGAGTTCATAAAGATATTAGTGTAATAAAAAACAAGGGTGTAAATAAGTGCACCTAAAGTTAACCTCATAACCTGTTTACTTAAAAAAAATGAACTAAGTTTTCAAAATCCCTACCCCTTTTGAAAAAACTAGTTCATTTTTTGAACTAAAGATTTTTGAAGGGTAATGTAATGGTGATTAATTTTCACCCCTAATGGATAATCTTTTCTACACACTCTAATATACATTTGATTGGCTGTGTACACAAGAAGTTATCTTTTCTGTCACTTGATTATGAATAATTACAATTGGTTGCATTAGGCATTGAAAGGTTTCCATTTTGTTAGCCTAAGCATCACTCGGAAACATTAGATTCTGGTCGTGTTGCTATAAATTTGTCACTTGTTTGTCAATTTGAGAGGATTCTCCTGATCCCGAGCAGGCATAGCTCTGTAGACCACATTTGCCTAGTCCATGGAGAATATGTTTCTCCTTTACAACCCCTAGAAAACAAAAAATAAGAGTAGAAAGGCAAGGAAGTGGTGCTTGCTAGAAGAAGAAACATTAAGAAATGGTGTTGAACATTACTCCGTATGTTACTTTGTCTTGCCCAGCGTTTGACTTACCTTTAAAAATTCATCAGACGACAGTTTTCACCGAAAACTGAAACTGCTATTATATCTTGGTGTTGCTCTGAATTTGATCATTTAATTATTTTACTTTTTCAGCAGATATGCTGCCGTTAAACTTTCACTGTCTTTCATATAGGATGCTCACCATTTCCTTTCATCTGTTTCATTGCTAGCAGCAACTGGAAGGATAGTTTAGCTGATTATTCTGATGTGTTCATTAGCAGAACACGATGGGTATTTGGATAGCATGCAAAAGTTGATTTGGTTAATTACTAATATTTCATGACATATTTTTTGCACTAACTAAAATGATACTAGCTAGTAATTAGTTAGTTACATGGTATACTCTGTTTTCTTGGCAGGTCAAGCAAGAAGAGTCATCTTTTGCGTTCATAGATTTTAGCATTTGCCTTTTAAGGAAAAAAATAAGGTCAGTTTTAGTGCTCTGCAGGCAGCATAAACTACTTATATACTCCCTCCATTCTCTTTTTGTTGTCGTTAGGACAGACCTGCTCAAGTAAATTTGTACTAACTAATTTATCCTAACGACAAAAAAAGAGTGGAGGGAGTAGTTAGTTAGTAATTAAACGGTTTTGTAGTGTTCTATATGCTACTTACAACGGTTGTTGTTACCTCTTATTTTGCTGACAAAATTTTGAAGGAAGTATTCTTTTGCTGACACAAATTTGCCCAAATATTATGTGAGTAGAAGCAAAGCGCAATGCATTGCAATAGCCTCATAAGCATTGCAGTGAATGAGTCACATGGTCACCGATGCAGAATACACTGTGGTTTCCATTTCTTTAAGCATATGACGAAACAAATTTATGTTGTACGGTGAAATGCTCAACAATGATGGTCATAAAACACCGCAAGATGCCACACTATCTTTCTAGTCCTCTCTCCGGTTTAAAAATATTGATACCGTTGATTTCTAACATCAACTTTAACTATTTATTTTATTTAAAAAATTTACTCAAATGTGCGCGCCGATTGTCGGTCCCTCATGTTGCACTCACAGCACATACCTAACTAACGCTTGGCCTACTCTGAAACTTACTCTCGACCTTTAAAAATTAAAGATAAACAGTGCGCAACGGAGAAACAGAGACAAACACACGTGAAATGACCGAGTGAATTGTTTGTCTTCTTGCTTCTTTTTTACCAGAGGGAAGCCTCCGAGTTTTATACATACACTGTAAGTGCAGCAATAATTTTCTATAACTACCAACTACTCTATTGTATAGCACTGTACATCTTTTTAACTTCAGCGTCCACGGCCACATTACGCACATTGCCTGTCACACGTCGCCACCTGCGCTGCTACAGTAGAGTCCCGTCGAGTCGTCTCGTCGCCTTCAGAACTGTCCAAGGAGTAAAAACGGAGCAGCAGGGTTGTTGTGTCCAACAATCTCCCTTTAACCATACTGCTCCTCAGCCACCTTAATCACACCGACCCGAGACCGAACCTCTAGGTATCGGACGCGCCCAAGTAACTTGTAAGAGTGTTCGCAAGTTGCCGACCGTTTTCGACGAACTCGAGTACGATCCGCCCTCCCTCGACACAGTCACAGATGAAGTGATACCTCACGTTAATGTGCTTGCTGCAGTCGTGAAGGACAGGGTTCTTGCATAGGGCGATGGTGGACTTGTTGTCCACCATCAAGGTCGGTGCTTGCCACTGCTCTCCTGAGAGCTCGTACAGCAGCCGATGGAGCCACACACCCTGACATGTAGCTGTCGCCACAGCGATGTACTCCGCCTCGCACGTCGAGAGAGCCACCACTCGCTGCTTCTGAGCCTGCCAACTGATGGGGTTGTGCCCCAGGTAGAACACGACGCCGATTGTGCTCTTTCGGTCGTCGATGTCGCCGCTCATGTCACTGTTGCTGAACTCGGTTAGCTTCAGTGAACCTCCGCTGGACCTGCGGTACTGGACTCCATAGCCTTGCGTCCCTGCGACGTAGCGTAGGATCCTCTTGACAGCGGCGAGGTGATCCTCCCTCGGATCTTGCATGAAACGGCTCATGAACCCCACGGCGAACGTAATGTTCGGCTGTGTGTTCACCAGGTAGCGCAGCCCACCGACGATGCTTCGGTACCAGAAAGCATCAAGGTCGGCGCTGTGCTCCTCTTCGACAGCTTCAGCCGATCCTCTATCGGCGTTTGTGCTGCCTTGCACTCCAGAGACCTGCCCTCTCTAGAAGCTTCGCCGTGTAGGCGGACTGGGAGAGCTTGATGACTCCTTCCTCCTGCATCACCTTGATGCCCAACTAGTAGGATAGCAACCCCAGGTGGCTCATCCTGAACAGAGACGTTATTTGCTGCTTGAACGTCTCGATGTCCTCCTTCTTAGCGTTGGTGATGATAAGATCGTCGACGTAGACTCGACGATCAGCATGCTCCTCCTAGAGCGTCGTGTGTAGAGCGCATGCTCATTTACACACCTGGTGAAGCCAAGCTTATTTAAGCTTGCGTCCAGCTTGGTGTTCCATGCTCGCGGAGCCAGTCAGAGCCCGTACAGCGCCTTCCGCAGCCGGAGCACCTTGTGCTCTTCACCCTTCTCAACAAAGCCCGGTGGTTGTTCTACGAACACCTCCTCGGCTAACTCTCTGTTGAGAAATGCTGACTTCACGTCTATGTGATGGAACTCCGCCGCCAACGCCAGCATCAGTCGGACCGACTCCATTCACACAACTGGCGCGAACACCTCGTCGAAGTCCACTCCTTCTCGCTGCATGTACCCCTTGGCAACCAGCCTCGCCTTGTGCTTCACCAGCTTCCCATTAGCAACACGCTTCACCTTGAAGACCGACTTGAGCCGATCGGTCGACAACGGGTCGGCGGATCCACTAGCTCCCAAGTGCGGTTCTCTTCAATTGAAGCATCTCCTCTGCCACGGCCTTCTACCAGCATGGGTCGCGTTCGGCATCTGTGCATGTGCTTGGTTCCTCGGCAGTCACCGTCAGCAGTTGCTGCGCGCTGCGTTTCAACTGAGTCCCTGTCCTCAGGTGTTGAGGGTCGGTGATCAAATCATTTATCGACCGATACCTCAACGGCCCTTCGTCCTGCGCTGCATCAAGGTCGAGAGAGCGATCGGGAGGTGACGACACGAACCTTGGTCTCACTATCGATCTCCGCGACCAGGAAGACCCTGAGCTTCCTGTACTCGCGGCGTCTGAGTCGCTTTGCCGACCATCAGACCTCGACCCTCCACACTGACCCTGGCCCTCAGGCCTCGAGTCACGCTGGAGTCCTCCTCCCTTCCTTGTATCGCGTTGACTACCGCCACGCCTACCGCCTGACCTTTGGCCGTGCCGACTGCCGCCGCGCCGATCGCCCGACCTCTGGCCGCGCCGACCCGCGGACCTAGAGCCGCTCTGCCCCGCTGGATCCGAGGCCTCCTGACTTGCTGATCTCGGGCTCCGCTGACCTCCAGTCCCGGCATCGCGCCGATCCATAGTCGTAGCTGAGTCGCACCGACCGTCAGAGTCGGAGACCTCCTGACTCGATGACCTCGACCCTTGGTCACGCCGACCCGCCGGTCGCTTCCTGCGCCAACTCCTGGAGTCCGTGCCTTGCTCCGCCAACTCTGAGTCGCGCGGTGCGGCTGATCCAAGATCGCGTCGACCCCGACTATCCGAGCCCTCTGGCTCTGCCGACCTCGGTTCGCGCCGATCTCTGGCATCGCCGCGCTCAACTCCCCCTGAAGCTGAGCCCACCTCCTCTATCTCTGAGGAGTGCTCGAAGGAGAAGGAGCTCCGTGAGCCTGCCTCTCCTTCATCGGCACTAGTCCTCGATTAGTTCCAGTTTGTCGCCTCGTCGAAGACGACATCTCGAGAGATATGCACCCTCTTCCCATCAAGGTCATATAGGCGATACGCCTTACTCCCGGCTTCTTAGCCAAGTAACACCATCTTGGTGCTCCTATCCTCCAGCTTGCCGAGGTGTGGCTTCACCGTCTTCACGTGCGGCACACAGCCGAATGTCTTTAGGAAGGACACGTCTGGCTTCCTTCCATACCAAGCCTCGAAGGTGGTCTTTTCGGCTACGGCTTTGGTCGGCGAGCGGTTGAGGATGAACACCGCCGTGCTCACCGCCTCACCCTAGAACACCATCGGCATATCTTTGGCCTTCAACATGCTCCTAGCCATGCCGACGATGGTCTGGTTCCGCCTCTCCACGACACCATTCTGCTGCGGCGAGTATGGTGCTGTGAGGTGCCGCTCCACGCCCTTCTCGGCGCAGTACCGACCAAACTCCACCGAGGTGAACTCTCCACCCTGGTCGGTCCTCAGCACGCGCAGTTTCCGACTCGTCTCGGTCTCAACCCGCGTCTGGAACTCTACGATGGCTGGAAGCCTCGTCTTTGGTGGTGAGCAGTCGTAACCACATGTACCAACTTCAGTCATCCACTAGTAGAAGGAAGTAGCGCCGACCCTCATGCGTCGACGGGTGATTGGCCCACACATGTCGCCGTGCACGAGGTCCAGAAGACCCTCGGCACAGTACGTTGCCTTGCATGAAAACGACTATCTCCGCTGCTTTCCAGCGAAGCAACTGTCACACAGCTCTCCGACATGCTCAATCGTGGGAAGGCCTTGCACCATATCATGCCGACCTAGCCTTGCCAGCACATCAAAGCTGATGTGGCCAAACCGCCCATGCCATAGTCACGCATCGTCGCCAAGCCTCGCCGCCAGGCACACCGACTGTGTCACCTGGAGCTTGGTGGTGTAGAGACGGTTCCTCCCGTGGTTCACCTTCAGTAGCAACCGCCGCTCTTGGTCTCTGACGCGGAGGACCATGTTTTCGAGCAATACCTGGCACCCTCGCTCGTCCAGCTGCCCGAGGCTCACAATGTTGGTCTTTAGACGTGGGATGAAGTAGACTCCGGTCAACGTACGGTGCTCGCCACTCCGATCCCTGAACACCACCGTGCCTTGTCCCTCAATCTTCACCACTAACCCGCCCCCGAACCTGACCGACCCCAAGATGGCGGAGTCAAGCTCTGTAAAGACCACCTTGTTGCCCGTCATATGGCTGCTGGCCCCTGAATCGAGGTATCAAACGTCCTCGACGGCGTCTTCCTCCCTTCCCAGGTGAACATGAGCCCGGACCTCATCCAGCTCAAGTTCCCGATGCTCTCCGTCCTCTAGGACATCCCTAAGAGCACAAAGCTGCGACAGTAGCAAAGGCGAATTTTGCTCGCCGTCTTCCGCCAGATGGACCTTCTCCTTCCGCTCTCGGCCCTGGCGGGCACGCCCCTGACTACCGCGGTCACGGCGCTTGGGTGCACAGCAATCAAATGCCGAGTGCCCCTTCTTGCCACAGTTGTGGCACTCATCATCGGCGCTTGAGGAGAGTCTGCCACTACTTGACTTGTCTCTACCACGTCCGCTCCAACCGAAGGTGGACGGGCTGCCCGCCTGCTCTCTGCAGCGCTCCCTCCATTCTTCCTCCGTCAGCAGCAGCCTGCTGCTGGTACTTACGGTGTTACTGCCACGGCGCGGTCTTCGACCGCTTTCAACCTCTCGGTCACGTCCTCCAGCGTGAGTTCTGAGAGGTCGAGCAGAGTTTCAATCGAAAGAGCAATCTGCTCGTACATCGCCGGCACAACCGTAGGTACTTCTCGATAACCCGCTGCTCAGCGATCTCGTCACCGAGTGCCGCTAGCTCCGCCACCAGCGAGGTGAGTCGCAGTGCAAAATCCTCCACGGACTCGCCATCACAGAACGTGATGTTCTCGTACTCCTTCTGGAGCAGCAGCTGCGCCTTCGCCTTCTTTGCTCGGTTCGAGCCTACGCGCATCGATGCGAGCTTCTCCCATGCCTCTGCCGCTATCTTCGCTCTCCCCAAAATGGAGATGAGATCTGGCGTCACCGCGTCGAGAATCGCCTCCAGCGTCAGCTTGTCCTCCGTGTCGTCGTCGGTCTCGAACTCAACAGCGACCTACAAGCCACGCGCCTGGAGCATCACCTTCATCAACACCGCTTAGTCGGAGTAGTTCGTGCGTGTAAGCGTAGGGTAGGTGGTGGCGCCGCCGAACTTACTCACAGTCTTGTGGATGACGACGGTGCGCGACCCGGAGCAGTCCCTTCTGCCGCGCCTCTCTGCGCGGCCACGGCACTTAGGAGAGCGCTTAGGCGTCCGCACCGGTGAACCCACTGGAGAAGTCTCTAGCGTGCTTGCCATCGCTGCTGGTGCTCAACGTGGACTCTGATACCACTTGTCGGTTCCTCAATGATCTTGCACCTACAGCACACACCTAGCCGACCCCTAGCCAATCTCTGGAACTCACTTTCGACCTCTGAAGGTTGAAGATGAACAGTGTGCAACAGGAAAGCAGAGACAAACACATGCGAACTGGCCGAGTGAATTGCCTGTCTTCTTGCTTCTTTTTTGCCAGAGTAAAGCCTCCGGGTTTTATACATACGTTGTAAGTGCAGCAATAATTTACTACAACTACCAATTACTCTATTGTACAACACTGTACACCTTTTTTACTTCGGCATTCATGGCCACACTGCGCACATCGCCTGTCACACGTTATCACCTGCGTTGTTACAGTAAAGTCCTGTCGGGCCATCTCGTCGCTTTGAGAACTGCCAAAGGAGTAAAAACGGAGTAGCAGGGTTGTTGTGTTCAACACCGATGTCCTGAACGACAATGGGCACACGCCGTTCGACCTCGTCGAGAAATCAACCAGTTTTTTCACAATGGGTAGCAATAGAAATCAAATTTCAATTGCTTGGAACAAACATATTTTATAATGTTCTTCTACTTCTAGTTCTTGGGAATAATTCTGTGCAAATATATCAGGTAACCCTGGTGCTTGTCCTCGTCGCTTTCCGAGCCCAAACACGGCCACAAAGGCAGAACCAGCTGAAGCCATGGAGCGGCGGCGACATATGGCAGGGGATCGAGAAGACATCCGACAGCCTCGCGGTGGTGGCCGTGCTCATCGCCACCACGGCATTTACCACGGGGTTCCAGCTGCCTGGTGGCTACGGCGACGACGGCACGGCGATCCTCAAGGGCAAACCGGCCTTCTCGATCTTCCTGTTCTTCAACACCATCGCCGGGGTAGCATCCGTGGTCACGGTGATCCTGCTCGTCTACGGGAAGGCATCTCGCTCGGTCGGCTCGTGGAAGAGCTTCATCGCGGCGCTGCAAAGCTTCTGCTATCGCTGAACTGCCTGATGCTGGCGTTCTACGCCGCGATTACAGCCGTCTTGGACAAGGGCAATCGTACCGTGTTGATGGCTGTGTACTGTATCGTCGTGATGTTGAACCTCTGCATCACATCGTGGATCTCACCCAGAACAAGCTTCCTCACGGACTTGAGGTATCTATGGTGCAGTCGCTCCAAAACGAGGCAGCATGCCATCATCAAGAGGCAGTATCCGCTCGCTGCCGATTCACAACCAAACCTAATTCTGTTTCGGGTGCTGAATTTTGTAGTGGCCGTCGGTTTTGATTTCCTCCTTAATTCACTGCCGAAACCGGATGTTTGCCGAGTGCTAAGTTGTTTGCCGATTGCAATCCTTCGGGCACTTAACCTTTTGCTGAGAGCTACGCGAAAAACACTCGGCAAAATAAAAGCACTCGACAAACTTTTTTGTTTGCCGAATGTTTTTTTTTCACTCGGCAAACAAAGTATTTGCCGAGTGTTTTTGGTTTTGCACTCGACAAACTTGCATGTTTGCTGAGTGTTTTTGTCTGCATTCGGCAAACAATCATTGCCGAGTGTTTTTGGTTTTACACTCGACAAACAAGAAACGTCTGATTTTTCGAAGCACATTTTGTTTGCCGAGTGAAAAAAAAACACTCGGCAAAGACCTTATTTGAAATTTGAATTTTTCAAACGACCTCGGATGGAGAAACAACCAAAATAAAAGTTGTAGATCTCGAACAATTATGAAACTTTGTAGTTGACAACTTTTTTATTTAAAATCATCTTGTTATCGAAAACTATGTTTGAATTTCTTAAATTTGAAATTCAAATTTTGTAAACGACCTCGGATGGAGAAACTACCAAAATGAAAGTTGTAGATCTCAAAAATTTATGAAACTTTGTAGTTGACAACTTTTTTATTTGAATTCGTTTAGAGCCTCAAACAACCAATTTACACTCAATTTAAGTATAATATATGTGGAACCAGAATAGAATCTAAATACAAGTGTCGATACAGCACTCGGCAAATAGTTTGCCGAGTGCACAACAAAAAGCACTCGGCAAAGCTGTTTGCCGTCACAAACTAAGCCGAGTGAGCTTTGCCGAGGGTGGCATTCGGCAAACATTCGGTTTCGGTAGTGATTTGATACATACCATTGCAATTTTACTGATTTTGAAATATTCCACTACAATTGGTGAAATCGGGTCAGTGGCATTTTATTTTCGTGAAATCAGGTGGGTGCGAGTATATTTTGTAACTTATTTGTAATATTCCATTATATAAAAACTTAAGACAGTATTGCCCTTCTTCACTGGTTCACTCCTCACCTCTCCCCTCCCCACACACCATTATTTAGTTTTAGTTTATGGAATCTGATAAAAGGTTGCATGCGATCTAGATAAAAAAAAGTTCAGATTCACGATAGGGATCCTCTGCATTAGTCGGTGAATCAATAACATGTGGGATCAAACCTACATGTCATTGACTCTCAATGCATTCACACTAATGCAGAGGATCCATTCTTGAACTGACAAACGAATCTTGGAGAAATCTAATTGTAACGTACTTTTGCATGGATGGTGTATTATCTGGAATACGCAACCGGCTTGAGTAATGTTGCGATTGAGATTTCCTGATTGTCCAACCTATTCCACCTTGTTCTCAAACCTTTATCTATCTCGTACGGAATCATGAAGCATGGGCATAGTTCTTTCCAAACTATGATTTTGGACTCAGTATGATTACCCTAGCTCAATGGAAGCATATGGATGCCAGAAGCTGAGAAGCTACGTTGTCTTGTTTGGTGCCTCACTTTGAATCCGAGTGTTGACTAGCTTCTAAGCAAAACCTTGTCATTCTCGAGTGTATCTGCCAAGAAGAAAAATTTTGTCCAAATAAGCAAGATACTTCTAGTTTTTCTAAGTTTCTTTAAACTCGACCAAGGTAACATGTTCGTGCCGTGGTCATTCTATACCCTTCAGTAAACATATTCCATCCTCCACTTTACGCAAACAATCTGGAGCGCATTAATAGTTTACATTGATCTCTTCAGAAGCCAAAAACTTCGTACAACCGGACTCTCTTCTCTCCTTTCCCCTAAATCTTGGGACGAGATTTCTTTAAGGGGGAGGGCTGTAACACCTAGTGTTTCTCAAAGTCAAGGAATGAAAATTTTTCAGAAAGAATTCGAAAGTTAAGAATTTATGTTCTAATAGATGAAAGAAAGCCATGTTAGTAATCCAAATTTTGCAATTTAATTCAAAAAATAAAGTGAAAGTTCGGACTCTTCCAGAGAAAAGTGTCACAATACTTAAACGTGATCAAAATTCTTGAATTTACAAGTAGTTACTTGGGTCTGATCAAATTCAAAACAGCAAAATAAAAAATTTAAATCCTTAACACTTAACTATCTTCAGAATGTTATAACTAAAATTCTGTTTCAAATTTTAGCCTGAGCCCAAAGTAAAAGTTGTTCCTTAAGAAGAGTTCAATCACATTGTCAAGTTTCCAATTCTCAGGAGGTCTGGACTTAATTCTTCCATACCTCAGAAATTGTTACAGTGATCTCATTTCAGCAGTTCAGAACTCCCTTAATCGAATTTTAACTTAAACCTAAAATGAAAGTGGTTCATCTTGAAACATTCTATCTTTCTGCAAATTTTCAAGATTCTCAGAACTCGGGAGGTATTTATTTCAGATCCCATAATTTGGTTAAGCAAATCTGTTTTCGGCAGATTTCGTAGATCCCTTATCAATTAACCATTTTCGAAATTGTATATCTTCTAGTTCCTTTCGAATCTACCTGTGCATGTTGGTTAGCCCGGAGATCACGAGATAGAAAACTATTTCCCAAAGTTTCCAAATGTTCAGAGCACTGGAAGTATTTCTTTTGGACCTTTCTAAAATGGTAAACTGATTTGGCTTTTCAGCAATTCGCGAAGTCTCCTTATCACTTACGAATATTCGAAATTCCATACCTTTCATTTCGTTGGCAAAAACCCGTGCTTGTGATCTATGTTGGAGATCACGTGCTGAAGAAACTTTCTACAAAGTTTCAAGCAATTTTGGGCTTGTTTGCTATTCATTTTTTTTTCTCAAAATGCGTAAGCATTAAGCTTGGCTGTCCAATTTCTGTCATGTGGGACCCACCTGTCAATGGCTCTGGCGCCCTTCTTCCTGCCAGAACCAGATACGCATCTCTCTCCCTCGTACACAGCCACCGCGACTCTCCCCCGTGGAGCTCATGCACGGTGCCAGGTCTACCCTGCTGACGCGTGTCCCAGCCTCCCCGTGCTTTACGCCCCTCCGGCCGAGTTCCTCACTCTCCTCTCTCCCTCTTTCTTTCCCATTCCAGAAGAGGTCTCCATTGCCGTCCTCACTACCGAGCTCGGCGCCCCATCTCCACGGCACGTCCCAAGCTCCCAAACTTTGCAGATCGCGGCCTCTCTAAGCCCTCTTGCAAACCCCCAAGCTTCCTTGGTGATTTCGCGTCAGATTGTCCTTGGATTTTGAAGTTTTTGCCCCCAACTCGCAGTTTCAAGCCAGCCGCCGTTCTCCGTTCTCCGGTGAGAACTCTTCGATTCCTCATGGATTCATATTCCTAATCTATCAGCGCAGCTTCTAGGTCCAAGAATCGATCGAATCCGTCACTTTTGGTGCAGGATTTTTGAGTCTCCTTGGTGCCGTTCGTCGGGGCCTGACCATCTCTACACCGGCGATCCACATCTGGCCCTCCCCGACAACTACAGAACTCATGCCGGTCTTTCTCACGCAACAACGAAGCTCTCAGTGAAGACGCCTTTGCGTTTCTTGAACCACAGCACTGTCGGCACCTCGCCGAAGCCGCATCAGGCAGCGTCCTCGCCGCCGGTGAACTTCTGGTGAGGGACTTGTCGGTGTTCTGACCACCGGCACAGTAAATATACGGTCATAGGGGAGGTGCGCCTTCGGATTCGATGTGGCCTAGTCTAAGGAAGACTCAAGGAGGTTTTACCTGGTTCAGGCCACCTCGAGCAGTGTAATACCTTACGTCCAGTGAGCGGATTATCTCTATGATAATTTTAGAAAGGCGGGATTTTCTCTTCGCGAGAGGATCCGGAATGTAAACGAGTGGGGGCGCTTGCTCGGGAGGACGCAAGGGCCCTGGGCTCTAAGGGAGCTTGTAGATTTGTCTCTCGTGTGTTTGGGGCTGTTCGTGGTTGTCTTGTTCTTTCTTTCGTTGTCTCTATTGCTCCCCGGGCCCTCTTTATATAGAGGGGACCCGGGGTTATAAACAGTGGGTCCTACACGATCTTGCAGCCTCGCCGACAGGTGAGCTTTTCTGCTGTTGTCGTCATCATCTCGCTTCGTCCAGCCGCGGTCGTGACCCGTCGCATCATGTTTAGCGGCGGGTACTGTGATGCTCGTTCGGCGCTACTGTACCGGCTACAGTGATGTCATGTCCTATCCAGCGGCCGTTGCAGCTTTCTGCTTGAGTGTCGTCGTGGTGAATCTTGTTCCGTCCTGTCAGGACGGATGGCAGTTGGTCATCAGAATAAATGTACCATAACGCGATACCTACCCTCAGGGGTCGCTCCCCGGGGGTTGACCTTCGGAGGCCGGAGTCTCCGCGTGCTCGCGTGGCTAAGGCGTAACCAACTGTCACTAGTTGCCGCTGGGGGGTCGAAACCTGTGGTTGTCCGACCCCTGACTCGGGGCCTCGTGCGTTCGAGCACAATCTGTCAGGTACTCGGGGTGCGTGATCCCGACAGGACTCACCTCGTGAACCCTCCCCTTGGATTCCCCTAGGTGCGCCGACCATTTTGGGTCCCAGTTTGAGCAGATTCCATGGCCGTCCGGCAAACCCCGGTGAGCCTCGGCCATGGCCGGCTGGACACCCGCCCTATCGGGATCCGGTGCGGCTACATGGGCCAGATCACGTGCGGCCCCTTTCCGTATGGCTCGCGGTTTGGGGAGCCCATGGCTGGTTTGATTCATTTTCGTTTTTGATTATTTAATTGCCAGTATCCGAGAAATGTGATAAAATTCACAGTAAATGCATAATAATTCAATAAATTGCAAATAATATATCATTAAAATCCTCTTATCATGTACAATATTTTAGAACTTTCAAAGTTGCATTTTCTGCATTGGATCTATTTTTATTAATTAATTAGGTGCATTAAACATGCATGCATATCATCATTTTCATGCATAATTAAAAATGTGAAAATTTTATATCGAGCTTCTACAGATTAAGTTCTGTCATCTTGTAATTAATTAGAATTTATGATCTTGTAGATTATTTATAAATGCTTATTTACTCTTAGTTAGGTATTAATTCATTATAAATTCATGGATTAATAATAAATTGTATAACTTGTTCAAAAATTAGTTTATAGCCTTATTAAAATTATGAGCCACTAAAATTGCAGTTTATGCCTTTAAGAACCATATTAAGGAAATTTAGAAGTAATTTCCCGATTATGAACTATTTAGCAGAGTATAGAAATTCATTCTTTTAGGTAAAAATCGGAACCTTACCATATAATTAAAGATATTGCGTTAAATTAATAAACTCATTTCTCATGAAAGCATTCACATAACGCTCCTAGTCATATGCATTCATAAGCATATCATCACATGTGAATTTATGGTCGCAGCGATGACAAGTTTAAAACCTTATAATTTTATTAGGTGCATAACTAATCACGCTCGCATATCATTTCATGCACTTAGAAAATGACGTGGAAGACCGACAGCTGGACCTGGTTGCTCAGGAGCCGTCCGTCGCGGCTGAAGATCTTTCTCTTTTGATTGTGCTAGCATTGCTAAAGCCTAGGCAAGCCTCGAAGCATTAACCCCTTTTTAAAGTTCTTATTTTATCATTGTTTACGCTATGTTTAATGTACTGCGCGTTAAGTTGTAGAAATTGTTTAAAATCTTAGACTACATGATAGTATCCTTTACCGCTGTTAAGTGTATATTGGTACAAGTAACTTGAGGTAAAGCTAGGCTAAGTTTTATTTCACTGTAGAAGTCGAGTGAATGTAAAGTCACTCGCGAGACTTAGGGTTTAAATTATCTCATCACTTAATAAATTTGAGATCGGACAGAGAAGTGGTACATGAGGGCTTGAGAAGGCTGAGCCTTCACGGTGGAAGCCCTGTCTGTGTCGGTTAAGGACCGATCTGAGTGTTTCCCTGTTGAGCAAGTTTGAACATACCGAATGCGTACTGGAGAAATAGGATCTAGGAAACTGATATAACTCAATATCCATAGTGGTTGGACGTACCTCTACTCCTCTTTAGACGGAGGTGGAGGCGGAGGAGAGACTTGATCTAACCATAGACACGTCACTATATTCTCGGGAGAAGTAGGCCTCGAACCGGCCCTATGGTATTATTGTGAAAGGTTGCCACATACGGCTTTCGAAAAGTGCATACGTGCTGTGTACTTCGGGGTTTTTCAGCTGATGTAAATCGATTATAATCGCTGCCCCTCACAGTAACGAGTACCGTTTGTTCACTGTGTCATGTCGTAGTAACAACTAGACTAATAATAATAATATGAATTGTTTGCTTAGTTTATAGTTAATTGCTTGGTAACTATGTTTGCTATAGTTTATAGTGCAAATTAAATTTACATTTTTTGAACTTAACCTACCGCTAAAAAAAGAGAGTAAGGATTCACTAATAGTGCTATGTTTTATGCAAAAGACCATCCTTGTGAGTCAGGCTTATCATATTCTTAGAATCGGCTGTAGTTGGTCATGTTGACGGATAAGATTTGCTAAGCATTTGAATGTTTAGGGTTTGGCTCTCTGTGGTTTTGTGTACAAGTGATTTCTCTCTCTCTCCTTTGGACCAACTGGCAGAAGCAACCTCAAGGGTGGCTATGTCTATTAGAAGATATGCTCGCCGCGCTGTTGTTTGTGTGCTGCTAGAGGATACATCGTATAGGCTCGATGGTATCTTATGCATAGTCTTTAGGAGACCTTAATTCAGGTTATCGCTTTCGTGCTTTCGAAAATCTTAGTTTTATTAACTTAATCAACGTTTTGTAGTATATTTTATCATTTTTTGAGTTGTACTGTTAGTGCTTGCTTCGTCGAGTGACACCCGATAAGATCTATGGTCGATGGATCGTCTCTTCTGTGAGACGGTCTGTCACAACTTAGATAGCTGGAACAAGGTTAGAGAGTAGCAGCAGCAGGAGAATGGGATCAGAGGAAATAGAGTTAGGGGTAGGCATCAAGCAATTGGGGTAGAGGAAGCTCCGGAGGAGACGATAGAGTTCTGGTGATTTTCTTCTTCGATGCCCCTTCCATTGGCCTTCTTTTCTTCTTATATTGTCCCCACCAGGTACCAAGCTCATTGGCCCACTGGCAGGTATATGACACTATTGAGCTGTCCATAGAGGGCGGATACAGGAGGTCATGGTGCTTCTGCTGCAACAACACGATACTTCTACGGTGCGTAATTATCAAGGCAGTGTTACTGCTGCTAATATATAATTACTCTCAGAGTCTTCTGTGTTTTTCTTCTGTATTCCACGTTAACATTTTTTTAAGAATCTAACAAGTCTAATCTCCATCATTGGACCTAACGATCAAGGTTCAGCACTGAAGATCTTTTAGCCACTAAGTGATTGTCAAATACCTCTATATCCTCCACTTTATCATGCTTGTTGCAGAATATGGTGGAGTCGAGGTTCTGACAATGAAATTGAGTCGAGGACGACTGCAAAATAAGAAGTGAAGGAGGATGAGAACATCGCTTATTTAGATACACACAACAGTACTCAAATTAGTATTGATGAAACTTATGTACGACAGTTGAAATTAGATGTGAGTTTATTTCTAAATATGTGTTTTTCTTTCTTTGAGAATTATTGCAATCTCATGACTTTATCATGATTAGGAATATTGTAGAAGAGCAAAGGAAGTTGGAGACATTCAATTTCAAAAGGAATTTGAATCTAACATTCGAGTCCTGGTTAGACTTTAGGAGAAGTCTGCACTAAAACGGATGCTCAAAGAACTTCGTTTTGGATATCCTACATATGGTTGAATACCTAAGGAGATAATCTTTTCAATGGATCTAGTCTCGTGCTAAAATACTTCTTAGATCTCTAGTAAATCGTTAAAACAAGATGACGTTCAGAATATATCAAAGTGCTGCGACACCATCTTTTGCTCCTTAGACAGTGTATCTATTAGCATTTGCCTCCTAAGAACACTCTAAACTCGATATAAATAGTAGCTGCTATCATTAAACTTAGGTTTCGCTTAGATTAATCTGTTATCAAATAGTTTCGCGACTAGACGGTTTGTTGAATTCTAACTTCATGAGTTTAATTCAGATTTCGCAATTGAGTTACGTTCTTTTTTTTTTACTTGTGTTATTCGATTTGTAGGCTTGGATTAGCCTTTCTGGCGAGGTCAATTGTGTGTTATAAGGTAGATAATCAGAGTAGAAGTGGTGTTGCGATTGTAAAGATTGAATCGTGATGATTCGAAGTTAGATCGATTGTGTGTCGTATTTTTATCAAATCGAAAGTTACCACGTCCACATCAATCCTCGCCATTCTTACTGCAATGCCTGCAAGCAATGATTGTATATTCTCTTTGATTATGAGAAATTTAGCACCTGATTCTAAAAAAAATCATCACCAGTATTAATTTCTATGTATAGTAAGAGAAAGGATGATTCGTCTTTCATAGACATGCACCGAGTAAAACAAGTGTATTCACATAAATAAGTTTCTAGTTGGTGCTCATTTTATATTTTCTCTATCTGTAAGTATAAGCATTTCTAAGTTTTGTTAAAATAAACATTTTACATTTTGACTAATAATGACTCAACAAATTAGTTGCTTTAAAGATCTTTTAAGTAGGGGAGCAGATCTAAGTTGTTTTGTTTCAAACCGTTTGGCAAGAATCTCGTAGAAGCAGAAACTGTTATTGTTGAATGCTATAATAGAAGTCCAAGAATACATCCTTTCTACTATAAAAAAAGGCGCATTAAAAAGAGGTTTTGAGAAAAAAAATGTAGCTTAAACTAGTTCCACAGCAGTGTTTCCTACTCGAAGAGGAACATGTTCATGAAGTTGTGTTTATATCTCCGGATTATTCTCCTTTTGCTGTCATCATCTCTGGCCATCGATACTCATTTCTTGTACAGGGGTAGGCAGTAAAAGCCTGAAGAGCTCCGCTGTAGGTTAGCATGGTACTTGAGATGTAGAAATCCCCACCTGTACAATGAACGCCGTGGTGCATTACCTTATCTTTTGTTTGCATTCAGATTCTAATCTCTTGTCCTATCAGGCGCCCGTCCAATTGATCATGTTCTTTCAAAGAGAATAAGAATTCATCGCCATAACCAGTTGGATTCCCGTTGAAAGTTGCTGAAATTTGCCACTTTCGAAATGTATCTTTTCCAGATTCTTTGAGTCTGGCCGATCTTAGCAGTAGACATCTCGATCTGTCCGAGATGAGATCTTGAAAGATTTCGAGGCAAGTCAACTGTCAGGCAGTCGGAGGGAAAGCTGGTTTCATTTTCTCTAAGAATTTATCTAGCCTTTTTGGTTACGACCCTTTTTTGCGACAGTTTTTGGTTACGACCTACTCCCTCCGTCGTCGTAGTTGACTTCTGCTTCTACTTTGATCATTCGTTTTAAAATTTAATAAATATTATATATTTTGTTATAATTTAATTTATCATTAGAGCTATCTAAATTACAATTTAAAATTTTTTACACTTGAACTAATTTTTTGAATAAAACAAATGATTAAAATTAGAATTAAAAATCAACAGCGACATTAATTTAAAAACGGAGAGAGTATAGCAGAAATTAGCCTTTTCACTAGATAAAGTATTCATAAAGGGCAAAAATACATGGCGAATCATGTACTCCCTAGGTCACAAAATAAATGTCTTTTAGATTTTCAAACATCTTCTTTTGACCATTCGTTTTATTCAAAAAATTTGTGAAAATATTATTTATTTTATTATAAAATAATTCATTAGTAGCAGTAATTTAAATTTAACTTGTTTATTTTTGTATTTTTGTAAATTTTTTGAATAAAACGAATGATCAAATGTTAATTTTAAAAAATAAAAAACAACATTTATTTGGGACGAAAAGAGTAGTAGATACTTCTAATTTTCTGTGCCGGCCAAACCACGCACATGTATATGCTGTCAAAGTAAGCCTATGAGCGAATACGGTTGAAAATCATGAAACTGTTGAAATCCTAGCGCAAAAACTCACCTATTGTGCTGGCCTTTTGTTTGCACATTGTGTTCATCCGAAGTTCTATTAATTTGGATAACGTGGACCTGGGAACTATATCCGTGCATGGAGAGATTCTCACTCGGCGAAGATCAAATTCTCTCGCATCTCCAGTGACTTTCAGCCCACCACGAATAACGCCTCAACTTTGTTTCCATTCGAAAGGAACAGCAGTGATAGATGCTATTCCACCGAAATGTGGTAAGCATCGATCACCTGACACCTCTCCCTGTCCACATTATAAATACCTTGTGTGAGCTGGGAGTGGCACCGCACACAACATGGCCAGGCCTATCGAGACAGAGAGAGAGAGAGATCCATGGCTGAACTACTGAAGGAGCGACCAGGAGAGGAGGAGGAAGAAGAAGAGGGGGGGGGGGGGGGGCCTTACATGGAGATGTAGAGCCTCCCGTTCGGTAGCCAAGAATGACTTGCCTATGCATGCCAACAATCTCAACTTGCAGCAATGGAATCGATGGATGGTGCAATGTGGCTGTATAGGCAGGTCTTCTTGGCTAGCCAGAGTTGCTCTCGTCCACCATGCCAGGCCACCCTCTTCCTGCAGGTTTGAAAATCTCCCCAGGTTTTGTTCGCTCAGATCGGAATATGGTGATGTAGTACATATCCTGAAGCCCAGGCTCTGAATTCTTATTCACCGGCCAGTCGTGCAGTACTACAGATTTCGTTGTTGAGAAGTTTCAAACTAATTCTGTGGTGTTGATTGAAAAGTGCGCTTGCATTATTGTTTTCCATGTTCATGAAAAAGCTCCTACTATAATGCAACGGTAGAGAACCTGCCTTTCACCTAAGAGAAAGAGGTTCATGAGTTTTTGAAATAAACATATTTCATCCTTTTGATTTTTTAAAATGAAACTACTAAGATATTTCAGCCTTTGCTTTGCTTTTGTAAAATGAAACTACTAAGATTAGCATCTAATTATGTCCGAAAATGAGAAAAAAATCTAATAAGAGATTAGCATCTAGCTATAACTTGGGTGCCTGTCATGCATATTACTGCTAGTCAATTACAAGAATGAAAGAACCGCCCATATAGTTGTTTCTCCTTCGTGTCTATTGACGCTGCCTTTTCTGTGGATGATCATCAGTTTTGTCAGGTACATAAGCAGTGCCAAGTCATATGATCCAAGAACTCCTCTCCCTCCCTGCCAACATGCACGGGCGCCACGAGGAGTTTGTGTCTGCGTGTGTGGCATTACGTGACACCCTTAATGTGACACGTGTAGCACATCGCACGCGTATATAACTAGTTTCGACGTGTGTTTTTTGCTGTTGCACGCTTCATGCATGGACGGTTTCGTCGTCATGTATATGCTACAATGTGCTGTACTTATGTTTTGGCCCTGAGTGCCGTTTGTATCTATCCTTTCTTTTCTTGATTTATGTTTTGACATCGCCGAACTATCCAAAACATATGTCTTCAACAATTCACTGTATTTATTCCCTCAAAAAAACAATTAACTGTATTTGGCATGACGTTTCCAAAGCACTTTCCCTGATAAAAATATCATCAGCATTATTTTTACATGAAGAATATTGAAACTTTCATGAGTATTGTTCACAGTGTATATATATATTCTGAACGCCAATAATACATTTGAGTATGAAGTTATAAACCTTTGTAAACAGGAACCGAGCTTCCTTAGGCCAACATTTTTCTTGTTTCAGGACTTAATCATCAATTTTCCTGCTAATTAATTCATCCTCCATTTTGCTGCCCCCCCCCCCTAAAAAATTAATTTATTATTTGTTCCTGTTCCTATTTCCTATCGCCAAAGTCCACTAGATAAATCAGATTACTCTCTTTACCAATGTCTAGTAGTACATGAGTTTGATATCACTGATGTCTAGTTGTATATGAATTTGATATTGCTCCTTCGTATTGCTAGCTTTATGACCATTAAAGTCCCTCAAAAGGTATGTATGATTTTGTTGATTGAATGAAAACCCCATAAACTAACTTGTTGGATGTAGATTCATCAATACTACTCTACATGTCTACGAGTTGGTAAGTTCAAAGTTGCTCGGTACCTCGGTGGTTTTCCGAGGTTGAATTAAGCTTGTTCGAGGCTAAGGATGATTTAAGGTCATATATGCCTTAATTTAAGCTTTGTGTCAATAAGAAAGCCGGTACTATTAAGAGAGGTTATGTCACTCATTTTAGTTTTATAAGTGTTAGGGAGTATGGATGCTCTAGGATTTTTGAGGCACTTGAGTTATCAGAAGAGTCTTGAAGATGTCAAGTGTTGCAGCGGGAAAAAAGAAGATCTCGAAGATGTCAAGTCCCAGCAATAAGAGGAGTCACCGAATAGTACGACGATGTCACCGGACAATCCGGTGATAGTTGAAGATAATCTAGAGAAGCAGTTTTCTAGAGGCAGATCAATGACACTGGACAGTCCGGTGAGTGTAGAAGATCAAAGTACAGAAGAGATGTTTTTTGAAGCCGAAGTGACGAAGTCACAGTCCGGTGTTCAAGAAGATAAAGTATAGAAGAGGTATTTCTGGTTGTCCGAAAGAGAAGATCACTGAATAGTCTAGTGAAGGTATGCACCAGACAGTTCGATGTCACATAAAGTGGATTCTAGAGAGTATGTTTTCTGCCAGAGGAGGAACCATGAGCCACTAGATAGTCTGATCAGTCACCGACAGTCCAGTAGTCCTAGTCTAGTGATGGCAAAAGGTAGTCAGGTTTTTGGCAATAGCTCCCAATGGCCTTTTCAGAGCTTAGAGCCTATATAAACCATTGGGGAGCATCGACAACGTCATCATAGCAATCTGTATGTATCCATTTTTCAATGTTGTTCTTTTTGGTTGCTGACTGTAAAAACTTTCAACTTTTGTGATTTGAAAATTGTCGTACCATTATTAAGAGAATGAGCAATAAGTTCAGTTTCATACATCACAATTGTTAGCTTCATGACCTATGAAGTCTTCTCAAAAAGTATGAATTGCTTTGACGATTGAATGAGAACTATAGGTAACCTATGTGGTTGTAGAATCCACCGCTTTATCTCTACATCAAAATGGTGGGCTTCCTTGATGGTTGACAAGGTCTACATCAAAATGGTGGGCTTCTTTGATGGTTGACAAGGATAATTCCTGGAAGTGGAGTTCAGTGCAAGATGGATCAAGGCTAAGGATGATATAATGAGCCAAGTGTGGCTTACATTTCATAAGCTTTGAGTCTATAGGATTGCCGGTATTATAAAGGTGGTCGAATCATGTTCTCTCGGGTCATATTTGGTTCAAGAGAATGGAATGCTTTTAGGAATCTCAAAAAACACTTGTGAGACAGAGAAAGTAGTTTGGAAGAAGTTGAAGACAAGATGGAATCGAGGACTCCAAGTTTCAGCTTTTGCAGGAGCCACCGGACAGTCCAGTGAGTCAGAAGATCAAAGTCCAGAGAAAATATTTTTTGTAGCTAGCAGAGGTGGAATCACCAGATAGTTCAGTGATCAGAGAGTTGACAATTCAATCTCCTTGAAGATGAAGTCCGGAGAAGGTGTCTCTAGGAATCAAGAAGAGAAGGTTCAACAGATAGTCCGATGAAGGTCTGTATTAGATAATCCGGTGACATATGGAGTGTATTCTAGAAAAGATCAGTCTATAGAGATATGGAGTCACTGGACAATCTGGTGGTACAACAGACTGGTGTAAAGAGTCATCGGATAGTTCGGTGACTGGTAAAAGCAGACATTCTATGACATCACTCTTCAATAATTGTTTGTGGATTAGTAGCCAATAAAAATCGTGAAGGGAGATGTTGAAAAGAGTGTATGAGGTCTGAAGAGTTAGAGAAAACTTCTGAAATCGCAAGAGACACCAAAGAGAGAGAACCTTGAAAGATTGGTGATCTTAAGGATTAGTAGAAAAGTAACAAAAAGCATTCATCCACCCCCTAGAGGTTGTGAGGTATTAGAGGAGCTTCCAAAGTGCTTGTGGAAGACGTCGCCAAATGTGTGAGTGGTTTTGGGTCTCCCACTTAAAAAGTCCAGCACTAGGTTGCGGGCTAAGGGCATGCCTGCCTGTGCTGTCAGAATCCCCCTCCACATGGATGTGTCTGAGAACCGGGGGAGCAAGCTCTGAGGCAGGCTGAGCATTCCCCAATCGCAGCGGCGGTGCACAAAGAATGCCATGCATAGTGACCGAGTGTGCTGGAGGGGCTCAAAGATGGAAGAGGGAGCCTAGATAAAAAAAGGCGAGGGCGGCCTAGTTGGAGTGGATTTTCATGTTGGGTTGGGAGCTGGAGGCAAAGGCATGTATGAGGTCAGGATGGTTGGCGGCTATGGCCAGAGGATGTTGGGTGGGAGTTTGGGAGGCTATAGAGGTGTCAGCAATGACAACTGCGTCGAGGGCGTCCTGGAGTTAGTGGATGCTGCCGGGATTTGCACGCGCCCCTTTGGCATGGTGCCTCTTTGACGACGGTGGCCACAACCCCTGCAAGTGCAGCAATAGACTACGTCATGGACTTGGTGGCCCAAGGTGAGGCAAACGAAGCAAGTGCTATCGGAGAAGATTTTTACTATGAGCTACCGGTAAAAATTCTAATTTTTACTAAGAGCTTACTATCTTCTTAGACCATTCAGTAAAATCAAAATTTTTACCAAAAATTTATTCAGTAAAAACTATTGGATGAAGAATATATACACCTAGCTACATAATACTTCTTATTCTGTAGCCAGACCAAAAACTCCTCGAGCGATTTGGTCTGGCCACAATCCAAATCTTAAATCTTAAAAGCATCTTCAATAGTTTTCTAAATTAAGTCTATAAACAAAAATTTAGGAAAGAATTAGAAAAACTATTCTCCAACCATTTTATAAACGAGGTTCCAAAATGGAGGCTATTTGTAACGACCGGGTTTTCACTTACTTTTCGATAAGTCCCGATCTCACGTGACGTTGCCAATCCCAGGAGTTTGGCAATCACGATATCACAAGCGATCAATCAAGAAACCATAACAGAAATATTAAACAAGAAACAAATTAGGAAAATAGTAGATCAGAGTAAAATTATTAGAAAAAAATCCTCCAAAGGGGTCCATCGGCACGCAGGCCGGAAATATCTCAGAGCAGATATATCTCTATCGTGAATCCAACAAAAGCAACGGCGGAAGAATTAACAAGGCAGCGGTAGCGAACCTCCTCCACACAAGCTAGCTCGAGCGCAGGAGCGGACGTCACGGGCCGTCAGAGACATAGTCGAAGTCGAAGCTGAGCGAATCCTCTGAAAACTACAAATTAGAAAGCCGTGAGTACGAATACTCAGCAAACCGCGTACTACCTAACAACAATGTATGCATGCAAATGGTTTCAAGGGTAAAGGCATGGCTCAAGTGCTAAATGCAAGTTTAAAACATTTTATTTTAATTAAAGTATGCAAGAAAGCTTTATTTTCAAACTTGTTAAATTTTATTATCTTGCCCCGCAGAGATCTCCGTTATCTCGGGCGAGGGTTCATTTTAATGCCGATGTAATCTCCACACTCGGCCACAGCTCAAAGGCCAGAGTCAAAAACATTTGGAAAAGAAGAGAAGGAAGAAAAACAAAGCTACTCAACGAGAAGCACAACTCAGGGTGGTGTCCTTCCAAAAGGACGTGGCAATGCGCATCGACTAAAACTCTGCAGAGGTTATGCACCTGGACCCACGAGATGCGTCATCGAGAACTACCATCGTAGTCCCGACAAATACACAAGATCCGTCCACAAGCTTTAACTGGCATCATCCGTCTTCCAGGATAGAGATCCCAAAAGCCTACGCAATCGGGTCCTAGAGCTGTGAAGAGCCTACCACTGATCAGGTGAGGTATCTCGATCTCACGTGGGGAGTCAAAGCTCTACACCACACAAACACTACACCGCCAACCCACGGGTAAACAACCAGTCTCGGTAAGCTTCAAGATCAAGCCAACTACCCATATAAGGTAACATGGTGTGCATGGTTGTCAACTGAGCGTACAAGGCTCGAAGGACTCGGTCCTTAATTGCCGGGGCAGGCCATCTCTCTAGCCACAACTCCAACAACCAGCAAACTCGTCGCCAAGGTCGAAGCCTCCAGTGTACCCGCCACAGGTACTCTCATAGGGACTTCCCGAAAGTCCCCCAGCTCCTCATACTGCCTCATGTCCCCGCTAAATAGTTATGTATAGTTATTTGCAATACTCACACATTTGAAGCACAGTTCAAAAGCATTTAACACAAATTCCATTTTATAGTGATAGGTGTGAGATAAAAATAAATGTGACTAAGCATGGCTAAGCATAAAGTAAGATAGATGTACTAAAGCAATCCTAGGGTTAATATTTGTGGAACAGTAAACAGGCACGGCTTAGGAATGTTGCTAGCACATTTTAAAATAGTTGGCATACAAAATTAAGGTTGCAAACAAATCATGCAGTTTAAAATGCTGAGAACAAAGTGATCAAGGAACGCAGCTTGCCTGGCAAGTCGGGATCGAAGTCGGGATCCGGATCGTCGAACTGAGCTGGCTCGCAGAACACCTCGGGACAGCAGCTAATTACCACACAACAACAGAGATTAGACACTAATTACGCGACAAAGAATAGAACTGGAATTAGAATCTAAATCGAAAATACTAGACTAACACCGTGCAAAACATTCTCCGGAACAACACTACACGACAAACGAGACGAGACTAATTAACGGAACAATTTCGAGATTAAACAGAGATCAAACGGGATCCCTGAAAATTGTAGACAATTGAGATCACAAAGATTCAAATTAATTGCAGAATAATTAATCTCAGATTAAAATATCAATTAGTCTAACAATTAATCGAAACAGAAAATGAATTTAGGAGAAGAGAAATTGTTCTCACCGAGATCTGAAATTCGGAGACGAAATCGGGGAATCGAGAATCGGGAACCGGAGAGCAGAACCGGAACCGGAGCACTGGAGACCGCAACTCAGTGGTGCCGACTCGTGGATCGAAGACGCGCTGCGAGACTTCAGAGGAAGCGGCGCTCGGTCCAGCGAACGACGTGAGGATTCCGACGCTGCTGCCTATGGACTGGACGACGCGGTCTTCGTACCACTCGGCGCAGGTGACGCGGACTAGGGCAGAGCCGATCGGGCTGACGGCGACGCGGCGCGCGCAGAGTCGACGGAATCGAGGCGACGCTGGTGCGACGCGGGCAGAACAGCACGGCGCGGAGAACGATGAGGCCACAGCGACGACCATCGGCAGCACGTGGAGATCAACGCAGGACTCGGGGAAACGGCGCGACGCGGTGAAAAACGTCGGCGCGAGGAACGAGGCGAGCGGGTGACGTGGAAGACGGCACGGCTTCACACGCAGATCGAGGCAGGCGAGCGGCTGGGAAAAACAGAGAGCGGCGGCGCGCGACGCAGAGAATGAGAGGCGGCGTGGAGAGGAGACGGTTGGGGATTTCTGGAGAAATGAGAATGGGAATGAGGATTAGGGTTAGAGGGATATTTATAGGAGGGTGAAAAAAAAAAGTAAAGTTAGAAATAATTCTGAAAATTGATCGAAAAACGTGAAACAATTAGGAAGGCTGCAAAAATTAATTTAGAGAATTATTTAGAGACCCGAAAATTAATTTGGGAAAAATTTCAGAAATAATTTTAGTCAAACGTAAAAATTACGCGGACTAAATTATTTCGACACCGGATTAATTTAGACGAATGGATTTCGAATTTGGACGAAACGAATTCGGAACGAATGATTTTTGATCGGAACGAAATATTAGAACAGACAAATTAATTGGAATGAAAATTTGGAGAAATGCCGCTTTATTAATTCGAGAATTCTGAAATGTTACACTATTGCTCCTCAAATTGTGCAGATCTGACAGTCTACAAAGGACAACCACCATCCTTGTGCAGCTCCCACTATAAGAAGTAGATGAGTGTCATGCTCTTCCTTGCCTTGAGGCGATTGCGAGCACCTCCCTGTTGTTGATGTAACGCGGTGGGTATGGCATCCAGCTCTCGAAGTTGGTTATCCACCTCTCGATGCAGGGCATAGATATCGTGTGTGTGTGGCGTGCCTATCCACCAGGATCTTCTTAAGACCTTCGGCCCTCTCATTCACTGAGGCAACTTCAGGAAGGGCAGTATCAAGATGAGCTTGGAGGACTAGAGCATGTGAGTCGGACTCAAGGGTATGCTTGATCTCCTGGGGCTGCAAGCACTATTGGTAGTTGTAGAGGAAGGACAGCGCAACAAGGTACATCAAAGTCTCCACTAACATGGAATCCTCCACTATGTGCATGGGACCGTCAGAGTGCTTAAACGGTGCTACCAGGTGGGGTCTGTCTCATCCTGCATGGGGAAGTAGCAAATCAGCATAGTGCATGTCCTGTCCAGCCTCCCTGTGGAGATGGATAGCAGTGCCTCACGAGCAGCAGCTTGCAGAGCGTCTTTGATGCTAGCGATAGTATGCTCGGGAATCAACACACGCAGTCCTCCTCCCTCTTGGGGCTTGCGGGCAGGCATCTCTACGGTGCACCGAGGGATGCCATCTTCATTGTACTCCCACCAGCTGTAGTGCGACGGGTCGTACCCATTCCTCGCTAAGGTTCTGGCTAGCAACATGGGAAAACCAGGGATGTGGGAGAGGTCTTCAGCGTGGAACCAAGCATCATTGTCCATCTGTAAAAGATAGTCAAATAAAAAATGGGTAAAACTTTTTTATAAATGAGGCAAAATGTGGTAAGAGATGGAATACTAGAGAGATGCATGAGAAGTTTTTATGAATGAGGCAAAAGCAGGAAGGAAACATATATCTATCCGCTAGCTTCCGGTAGACATGCATGAGGAGTAGTAGGCACTGATACAATTGAATCGAACTTTTTATAAATTAAGCAAAAATAGGAAGGTAACAACTATATTCGCTAATTTCCTACGGATTTGCATGAGTGGTAATAGGCACTAACACAAAATCAAGTGAATCCATTGGGGCATCAACAATGTCAGCACAACAATCTGTACTGTATATATAAATTCCATTTCTCAAAGTAGTTCTTTTTTGTCCAAACAAAATTTTGGTGACTATAAAAAACCTGGAACTTTTGTGATTTGAAAATTGTCATACCATTATTAAGTGGACGAGTAATAAGTTCGGTTTCAGTCGTTATATATAATAGATGTGTAGCATGAAAGTCCACATTTCTTTATGAAAGTTTTGAAGAGGAAAATAAAGCCTAGAGTGAAATAAGTGTGAGGACACGGGGAAAAGATTTTGTTTACTACTACCTTGTTCTGGTTACCTGTGAGGATAAGAACATGAGGCTAACTAATTAGCTTGCTAGGTCTATGAGTTGTATCTTTTCTAGGTATCTAAATCTAGATCAAAATTATAATTAACTCAAATATTATTTAATCGCTATCTTTGTAATAAGAAGAAAAATTAATTAATCACACATTAACTGTACTAATTGACTACTTTTGGTTAGAATCTTCATCCTCGGCACTATCGATGGCCACCGTAGGTGGTTGTGGAAATAATTGATGGGTGGCTCCTCGGTACTATTGATGGCTGCTGTTGGAATTGTTGAGCGGGCGGGACTTCGGAAAGTGATGAGCATTGTCCTGCACTAGGTTGCAGGCTCAGGCTATGCCTGCCGCTGGCGTTAAAACCCCCCTCCACATGGATGTCTCTAAAAAACTGGGGAGGCAAGCTCGAAGGTAGGCTGAGCATTCCCCAGTCACAGCGGTGGCACACCAAGAATGCCATGCATACTGATCGGATGCGCTGGAGAGGCTCCAAGAAGGCCCAGGAAGCCTGCATCATGTAGCAGTGATCCAAGAAGAGGGAGCGTAGATGAAGAGAGGCGAGGGGGTCCTGGTTGGAGGGGATTTTGGTGTTGGGTTGGGAGCAGGAGGAGAAGCCGACATGTATGAGGTGAGGATGGTTGGCGGCTATGGCCAAAGATGTTGGGCGGGACGTTAGGGATGCTGCAGCGGTTGCAGTGACCACAGCTGCATCGAGGGTGGCCTAGAGTTAGTGGATGCCGATGGGGTTTGCTCGCTCTCCACCGGCATGGTGCCTCATTGGCTACGATGGCTACTGCCCCTCTAGATGTGGCCTAGTCAATGTCGCGGACTTAGGGGTCTGAAGTGTAGTAAACGAAGCAAGCGCTCTCAGAGAAAGCAAGCACAACAATTGAAATTTTTTTAGTCTAGTCTATGAATTTTGTATCTACAATCAACAGATTGGCGGATTTACAGGGGCGGAGGGGGGATTGCCCCCCCCCCCCCCCCACTCATTTCCACTGAAATTTGAAGTGGGGAGAGGGGAGAAGGAAGAAAAGTAAGGATAAGGAAGGGTGAAGAGCCCCCTTACTATTGAAGTTAGCTCTACCAGAAGTCGTAGTGGTTTTGATTGTAGCCGCAGTACTCTCTAGAACTGTTGAGGCGGTGTCTCTATGCGGTCTTCCTGACCACAATGACTCTGTCTCTGAATCTTACAATCGAGGGCACCCACCTTCTTGTGTAGCTCCCTCTCTCAGAAGAAGACACGGGTATGACGCTCTTCCTTGCCCTAGGTGAGTGCGAGCACCTCCCTGCTGTAGACATAATGTGGTGCGTATGTCATCAAACTCTTGATGTAGGTTATCCATTTTTCGACGCAGGGCATACATCTTATGCGTGTGTGTGGCATGCCTATCTGTAAGGATCTTTCGAAGACCTAATTCGCTGAGGTAATTTCAGCAAGGGCAATGTCGAGCAGAGCCTGGAGGTCTGGAGCATGTGACTTAGACTTTAGGGTACGGTCAATCTCCTGGAGCCACAAGCACTATTGGCAGTTATAGAGGAGGGACAACACAACAAGGTACATCAAAGTCTCCAGCAACATGGAGTCCTCCAATGTGTCTGTGGGACCATCAAAGTGACTAAACGGCTCCCAGATGGGCTTTGTCTCATCTTGCACGGCGTAGTAGGAAATTGGCATAGTGCAAGTCCTGTCCAGCCTCCCTGTGGAGATGGATAGCACTGCCTCGTAGGCAGCAGCCTGCAGAGCATCCTTGATGCCAGCGACAGTGTGCTTTAGAATCCAGACATGCAGTCCTCCTCCCTCCTCGGGCTCGTGGGCATGCAACTCAATGTTACACTGAGGGATGCCATCCCCGTTGCACTCCCACCAGCTGTAGTGCACGTCGTATCAAAACCTCGCTAGGGTGGTGGCCAAAAACATGAGGAAACCAGAGACGTAGGAGAGGTCTTCAGCGTGGAACCAAGCATCACTGTCCATCCGTAAAAGATAGTCAAATTAGAGGTCAGTAAACCTTTTTATAAATGAGACCAAAAGTGGGAAAGAGATGGAACATCAGAGAGATGCATGAGAATTTTTTATCAATGATGCAAAAGCAGGAAGGAAGCATATACTATTTGCTAGCTTACTGTAAACATGCGTGAGGAGCAATAGGTCCCGATACAACTGAATTAAACTTTTTATAAATGAAGCAAAAAAAGGAAGGTAACATCTATATTTGCTAATTTCTTACAGACATGCATAAGAGGCAACAGGCACTGGCACAACATCTCAAGTGAATCCATTGTGGCATCAACAACATCATCACAACAATCGGTACAGTATATAACTTCCATTTCTCAATTTAGTTCTTTTTTGTCCAAACAAAATTTTGGTGACTATAAAAACCTGAAACTTTTGTGATTTGAAAATTGTCACACCATTATTAAGTGGACGAGCAATAAGTTCGGTTTTAGTCGCTATATATAGTAGATGTGTAGCATGAAAGTTCATATTTCTTTATGAATGTTTTGAAGAGGAAAATAAAGCCTAGAGTGAAATAACTGTGAGCACACAGGGAAAAGATTTTGTTTACTACTACCTTGTCTTGGTTACCTTTTAGGATAAGAACATGAGGTAAACTAACTAGCTTGCTAGGCCTACAAGTTGTATCTTTTCTAGGTATCTAAAATCCAGATCACAATTTTAATTGACTCAAATATCATTTAATCTCAATCTTTGTAACAAGAAGCAAAATTAATTAATCACATGTTAACTATACTAATTGTCTACTTTCGGTTAGGGCTTGTTCCTTAGAAGCCTTAGAATCTTCGTCCTCGGCACTGTCGATGGCCGCCGTAGGTGGTTGTTGAAATTGTTGAAGTGGTGGCTCCTCGATACTATTGATGGATGATGTTGGAGTTGTTGAGCGGGCGGGTCTTTGGCAAGTGATGGTGTGCATTGTCCTACACTAGGTTGTAGGCTTGGGCTATGCCTGCCGCTGGTGTTAGACTCCCCCTCCACATGGATATCTCTGAAAACAGGGAAAGCAGGCTCAAAGGTAGGCTGTGCATTCCTCAGTTGCAGCGACGACGCACCAAGAATGCCATGCATACTGATCAGGTGCGCTGGAGGGGCTCCAAGAAGGCCCGGGACGTCTACATCATGCGACAGTGATCTGAGAAGAGGGAGCTTAGATTAAGAGAGGCGAGGGGGTCTTGGTTAGAGGGGATTTTGATGTTGGGTTGGGAGCTGTAGGAGAAGGCGTGTATGAGGTGAGGATGGTTGGCGGCTATGGCCGAAGATGTTGGGAGGGACATTGGGGATGCTGCAGCGGTGGCAGTGACCACAGCTGCATCGAGGGTGGCCTAGAGTTAGTGGATGCTGATTGGGTTTGCTTTCGCTCCACCAGCATGGTGTCTCAGTGGTGAAGGTGGCCACTGCCCCTGCAGATGCGGCAGTAGACAATGTCGCGAATTTGGCGGTCCGAAGTGAAGTAAACAAAGCAAGTGCTCTCAGAGAAGGTTTTGAGGGGGTCAGTTTAGAGAATACTAGAAAGCAGGCACAACAATTGTAATTTTTTTAATTTAGTCCATGAATTTTGTATCTACAAACAGCAAACTGGTGGATTTATAGGGCGGAGGGGGCATTGCCCCCCTACTCATTTCCACTAAAAATTGAATGTGGAGAGAGGGGAAAAAGGAAGAAAAATAAGTATAAGCAAGGGTGAAGAGCTCCCTTACTGTTGAAGCTGACTCTGTCAGAAGTCGTAGTGGTCTTGATTGTAGCCGAAGTACTCTCTAGAACTGTTGAGGCGGTGTCTCTTTACAGTCTTTCTGACCATAAGGACTCTGGTCTTTGGATCTTATAGTCGAGGGGTACCCACCTTCTTGTGCAGCTCTCTCCCTCCGAATGACACTATCGACTATTACAGGTGGCTGTGGGAATTGTTGCGGGGGTAGCTTCTCAATAGTATCGATTCCTGCTGTTAATATTGTTGAGGAGGCGGGTCTTCAGCATGTGGTGGTAAGCGTTGTCCAGCACTAGGTTGCATGCTCAGGTTGTGCCTGCCTCTGCCTTCAGAATCCCTCTCCACATGGATGTCTCTGAAAATCGTGAGAACAGGCTCTGTGGCAGAGCGATCATTCCCCAATCGCAGTGGCGATGCACAAAGATTGCCAGCCGTAGTGACCAGGTGCGCCGGTGGGGCTCCAAGAAGGCCCAAGAGGCCTGTATCATGTGACAGCCATCCGAAGAAGAGGAAGGTTAGATAAACAGAGGCTAGGGGGTCCTGGCTGGAGGGGATTTTGACATTGGGTTGGGAGCTGGAGGAGTGTGTATGGTCAGGATGGTCGGTGGCTGTGACCAAAGGATGATGGGCACGAGGTTGGGCAGGCTGCAGGAGTGGTAGTGATGACAGCTGCATCGAGGGTGGCATGAAGTTAGCGGATGTTGCTAGGTTTTGCTCATGCTCCACCAGCATGTGTCGCAGTGTCGATGGTGGCCACAGTCCCTGCAGTCTAGTACAGGACTTGGTGGTTCAAACTGAAGCAAACAAAGCAAGTGATCTCGAAGAAGGTTTTGAGAGGGCCTTTTGTAGCAGCGGTGGTTTGTTTTGGTGATCCTTCAGGAAAGAGGATCAATATGACCAGTGTAAGATTTTACCGGGGGTGGGGGGGAGGGGCCATGAGAATTTGAAGGGAGATAGAGGGGAAAAAAGAAAAAAAATGAAGAAGGTAGGATGGAGGAGAAGGATGGGAAAAGAGCCCTCCTTACCATTGAAGCTGACTCCGCCATAGAAGATGACACCATCAAGAAAGAAGACCGTGAAGAAAGGCATTGCCTCTCCTGCACTAATGCCTAACCATCCCCATACGGAGAAGGGTGGCGAAGAAGACGAAGTTATGGATTGACTCGGATGCCGGCTCCCTACAGACTCATTTGCTTCATGTCTTTTGACGCTAAAACCTACATGACAGGAGTACATACTAAGTAGTAGTTTTTTGAAATTGAATCTGGTTTGATTTGTCACTCAAGCATGCATGCTTTTTGGTGACTAGTCCGAATTGCTTATTCTTTTAAAAGTGCACCCAGAGCCACGCTGCGTTCGGGAGAAGCTGCCTTTGCATCGACCGCAAGAGCCAGTCCTGCAACCAGCATATCAGCAACCTGTCTGATTTTAAAATATTAACACTGTTAATTTTTAGCATCAATTTTATTCATTCTTTTTTCACTTCAGAGCACTCCTGATATTGTGGTCAAGAAAATCTGTGGATCATTTTTAAAAATAGGAGAGATTCTGTTAAAATTATTCCCTCAGAATGAAAAAAAGAAATGTGGAGTAGATATTCGTTTTGACGCTTACGGAATGGAGGGCCTGCGGTTCAGAAGAGTCACAAACCTGTTTGTTTACCCGTTTGGGCAGTAACCTCAGAGGATCAGGCTCACCGTACCCAGTACTTGTGGATAACAAGGTTTCCCCGGCGGCACGACTGACGTGGCCATGCCGCTGCATCGGGTGGCCAGAGTGACCTCCACTCCCTTCCTTGGTGGCCACGGCTACGCATACTCCACCACTCGGCGCCACAGAAAGTGAGCCAGAAACAGAAAAAAAAAATTGAAGCTTTTTTCCTCCCCGCGCAAATCAGGTTGGGAGCAGTTCGCGACTCGGCGCCAGCCGACGGCGAGGGTTGATCGAGTTTCGCCCCTCACGATTTTGTCGAAGCCGTGAAGGCGAGGTTGTTCGCCGCCGGCGCGCCGCCGATTTCGTCGTCAGCGACTGCCATCAGGACCTAACGGTGAGAGATGCAGTTCCCTTCTTCTGATTCTTGTGGGGGCGGTGACGAGGGGAGCCACCGTGCGGCTCGGCTCCTTTTGCACTGTGGGGCTGCCGGCGTCCTCGGCTAGTCAAAGGTAATCCGTGGCCTGGCCTAGGCGTTGGCGGCGGAGGAAGCGGGATAGAGAAAGGCAATCTGTGGCAAGAGCGTTTCCCTTTCCCTAATCAATTATCTGCACATGTTTCTCTGTGACAGAACTGCCTGCTATGACTAAACTACTACCATGCTCTTACCTTCGTTTTCCGGTAAACTAACCATTCTGATCTCTACTAAACAGATTCATGAAAAATCCTACAACTTAGTACTGTGAATAGCGCTAAGCACTGCTGGTAGGCATTAGCCTGGAAGAGGTACTTTACATTACTGAGAAGGCTTCCAACCATTATGCCATGATATCTTATTACATACTACTCCCTCCGGTTTTAAATTATTAACACCGTTGACTCCAAACATCAACTTTGACCATTTGTCTTATTCAAAAAATTTCTTCCAATGTGTAAAATTATTAGTTGTGATTTAAATTCTACTAATGATAAATCAAATAATAACAAAAATTTTCACATTTGAACAAAATTTTTGAATAAGACAAATGGTCAAAGTTGATGTTAGAAGTCAGCGGTGTCAATATTTTAAAACCGGAGGGAGTAGTATTTAGTAATATCTTATAAATTTCCTCATTATAATTCACAAATACAGAATATCTAATGTTTTATGCTTCTATATTTTCCATATAAAGGTCTTCCTTGGATTTCCCTGATTCCTCACCCTGCCATTATCTAATACTCCCTCTGTCCCAAATTATAAGTCACTTTGTATATCCCTAATTTTCCAAATCATAAATCATTCTAACTTCTCAATATACCTTTCTCTCTTCCCAATACTTCTCCATCTCTGTATCTCGCATCCTCATTTTCTGTAAGTATCACCTTTTCAACTCTTTTAAATTCCCGTGCCCGGATCCAAAACTACTTATAAATCGGGACATTGGGAGTACCAAACAATAATTTTTGTTTCTATTTTTTAGTGACCTTTTGATAGAAAATATTAGGAATCTTAGATTGTTCACTGCTTTCCAGTAGTAGCGGGCAGGCGCTGTTGAAAACTTTTAACATCGGCTACTAGCTGGTAGGACATCATTTTTGTGTGAAGTATTTCTGTGCTGATGCTCTATTTTTTATCCAGCTTGCTCTCTTTACCAGATATCAACAGTTCAGGCTCAGGCATGGAGCTCTGCACGACCTCGATCTATAGTTCAGCTCGGCAGTATTGTATGTTATCACCTGGCAGTTATTTGGAGTGTCGAGGATTTGCAGGTTCAACTTCATTGGTGCCTCAAAAGAGAAGGCAATCAAAACTTAAAGTCACGAATGCTGCGTCAGCAGGTCCTGCACCTTTACAGAGCATAACCCAACTTTCACGCACCAATGGTGCATCTGTAAAAAGTGTACCCACTGACAAACCCAACAGTGCACTGGAGCAACTAGATATTGAACGTGGGGTCTGCATCCCATTCCGGAAGTACACACCCGAACTGGTACGACAGTCAACAAGTGTTCATTATATGGCTTTTGGGTTTCATTAAAACTATTATAATCATGTCACTCAATTGCTAGGTCAGGAGTAAAGTCTTGGGATCAAGAGGCTCCATACTATCCCTTGCTAGTCGGGGTGCGGAAATTATTCTGAAATTGGGGTTTTACTGGTCATCTCTAACATATGACTTTGTGGTTGGACGGGATGAAGAAATTGTTCCATTTCGTGCGCGCCAGCTACGTAATCTCTTATGTGATCTAGGGCCCTCATTTATAAAAGCAGGACAGGTTATGTCATTTTCCTATTTATAATAAACAAAATCTCACTATAAAATAAGACTAATCGCATGGCATATTTTTTGATATAATTGTCCTAACTTTATGTAGTTCCTTTTCTTTTGTATCATAGGTTCTAGCAAATAGGCCTGACATTATTCGAGAGGATTATATGAATGAACTCTGTATCTTGCAAGACGATGTTCCTCCATTTCCTAACCAGGTAAAATGTCACAACTGAAGTTTCACGCAAACTAATTTTCCATGATATTCATGTTAGTGTTGTGAAGATGATGTTTTATATTTGTTGATACTTGGTAGGTGGCATTTGCTATCATCGAGGAGGAACTTGGACAACCTATGGAGAAATTATTTAGCAGAATTTCATCAGAAACAATAGCAGCTGCAAGTTTGGGCCAAGTTTACCGTGCCACACTTAGAGAAACTGGGGAGGATGTTGCCATAAAGGTGTGCATTAATTAACTTAGGGACCAGAGACTGTCTATTTTTTTGCCACCAACAGCACTACATTAGACTAGTGTCCTAGTACATTACCCATTTCATTTCTGTACATAATGAGATATGTTTTGTTCAACATTACAGGTTCAGAGACCAGGGATTGAGCCAATAATATACAGAGATCTTTTCCTTTTCCGCACTCTGGCATCGTTTCTGAATGGGATTAGTCTTCAAAAGCTAGGATGCAATGCAGAACTTATTGTTGACGAATTCGGGGAAAAACTTTTGGAAGAACTTGATTACACTCTTGTTAGTATCCTTGTGCATTTTTAACATAAGGCATACCTTTGTGGCTTATTTTAATAGTATCTGAAAAGAAAAAAACTAATAATTTTTAATTTCTCCACTAATCTTAGGAAGCTACAAACATCGAGGACTTTCTAGAAAATTTTAAGGATGATCCAACCGTCAAGATTCCTCGAGTATATAAACAGTTTTCTGGCTCTCGCGTTTTGGTGATGGAGTGGATAGATGGAATCAGGTGCACAGACCCGCAGGTCTGTTGTATTAAATCATTTATTTTGTTTATTTAGCTTTTTCGTACTTTGAATTTTTATGTAAATTAGTGACATTGTATACACGTTCATTGATGCAGGCTATAAAAGAAGCAGGGATTGATTTGGATGGTTTTCTCACAGTTGGAGTGAGTGCAGCATTGCGTCAATTACTCGAATTTGGCCTTTTCCATGGAGATCCACATCCTGGAAACATTTTTGCGATGCGTGATGGACGTATTGCTTATGTTGATTTTGGGAATGTGGCTGTCCTTAGCCAGGTCTGCAAAATTACTATTTAGTAGCTGTAGACATCATCTTTGCAGTTTGCGCGTACAATTAGTTACATTTTTAATGGTTTTTTGTTGATATGTATTGGCTACTCTGTTGACACCATGTAAGAATGTCTAATCGTATATTTTCTGTTCTTGGTTGTTTTGTATGCAGCAAAATAAACAAATCCTGATCGATGCTGTTGTTCATGCTGTGAATGAAGACTATGCTGAAATGGCAAATGACTTCACAAGGCTTGGTTTTCTTGCTAGCGGAACCGATGTATCCCCAATTATCCCAGCTCTGGAAGCTATTTGGCAAAACTCAGCTGGGAAAGGTCTGGCGGACTTCAATTTTCGGAGTGTCACTGGTAATGTTGGTTCACTTAATTTGCTGCTGCATATATACTTATTTTTGTGGATCCGCACTTCATGTTACTTGGGCCGTACGCATTGTGTATGCAAAAGGCCAGAACATTTTCTTTCCATTATGTAACAAAAAAAAAACTAGTTGGAGTGTAACCAGTTGATCATATCATCATGAATATTTTTTTCATTAAAACTTTTTTGTTTGCTTCCATCACTTAGAATTAGTGTAACCATGTTATATGTTCAGTTCTCTTTCGAACTTCATTTTCTAATGAAAATCATAATCACAGGGAAATTTAATCAGCTTGTGTACAATTACCCCATCCGC